>PVKE010021815.1:0-26125 GCA_004027555.1 Craseonycteris thonglongyai
TTAGTACCTGGACTAGGGCTTGGCAGGTTACAGGGATGGGATCTCAAGTAGAAGCTATTGCCAGGCTTTTCCCTGCTTGGAAATGTTTTGATGATAGCATATTGATAGTGTTTGTATCTTATGCTATGTAATTGTAATTGCAATATAATCACGTTACTCCTGAAATAGGAAACATAGTCCAAGGCAGAATGCATCCTTGAAATCATTACTTTTTCACCAGATTTCTCTCTTGTGAGTATTGAGGTCCTCACGAGAGACTGTCAGTTCCTGGAATCAGGATTTAGCATGGGATAAAGGACTCAATCCAAGCCTGTATGAGTGATGACTGCACAGAAGTTCAGGCTTTCTACCCTGAACATCATGAATGACCAGTTGTGTCCCCAGAGAGCACAAACTCTGTAGCATAGGGGGACTTGATGAGTGGTAGGGTTGACAAAATCAACAAGTTCATTCCATAAGACAGAATGGCGTTCAGACATGTCAGTATTCTCAACATGCTTGCTGCCAGGCAGTTGGCTGGGTGTTCTCAAAAACTTATAGCAGGCTATTCTGAGTGGATGGTTGTAAAGGATAAGAGATGTGGTGGGCAGGGGTTCCTGAACAATTCATATATTGACGCTGAGTGATAAACCCTCCATATCTGAGATCTAGATTTTACTCCAAATGGATCATAAGACTTCTTAAGAGGCTTCTCCACTCTTTTGTCTCTCGTTGCAAAGCCACAGCCTGTAAGCCAACTTGATCACTATCGTTAGGACTTAGTGCCCAGCCAGTGAGAATTTCAAATCAAGGCAGAACCAAGGAAGGATTGTTAATCCAAAAGTAATGTTCTGAGTTAGTCTAGTAATGTGGTATTTTTTGCTCCAAACTAAGTTCATTATATTTTCTAATTGTGGAAGATTTTACACACACACACACACACACACACACACACACACAGTTCTTACCCAGAGAAAATTGGTTATTGTCTTTTAGATTTTTGTAAATGAATTTAAATACATACATGTTTTAAATATTTAATTTTGTAAAAATATTTGTACTTTCAATACCAATAGATGCATTATTACAGTATCATTTAACCAGAGTTAAACTTTAAAAAATCTTAAAATAAAGTCTTAAAAAAAGAAAACATTAAATTTAAACACATCTCCTATTTATGGACAGTTATATCATTTCCAATATTTAAAATTTACCAACAATATTCTAATACTTGTTGCTAAACCTTTGTTATATGTTGTATTTGTTCTTAAGCTCTTTTTCAGATTAAAAATTTTTTTCTATCTTTCTGGGCTGCATGTTGAATAATTTTTTTTCTTATAGTTTACTAATTTTCTCTCAAGAGTATGTATAAACTGCTGTTTAATTCACCTTTTGATATTTTATTTTGATAATTATATATTAACATTTCTAAAAGTTTTATTTTTCAGATATGTTTCCTTATATCTCTTCATTTTTTACGTCTTTAACCATTTAAGCATGCTTTTTTTTATTGTTATTGTTTCTGATACTGTCTTCTACTGCTCTTGCTAATGGTATATTATTTCCCCATTAGTTTTGTAATTTTGGACTGTGAACTCATTTTCTGTGGGAACTTAGTGAGGATTCTATTGTGAGAATATGCCCCATCAGAGAGTTTTTCTGGTAGTTTCTGCCGAGCACACAGTTGGTATTATCAGCTCAGAATATATTTTATGTTAAATTCTTGACATGGGAGTTCTAGTGTAAATGTGAGTGCCAAATCCATGAGGTTAGTTCTATGGTTCTAAATTCTCAGAGTAGACTAATTTTTCTCTCTCTCTAGAATCTAGACAGAAAACATCATTGTCATCTCTCTTTGCCTTTAGGTAGGTTTTTTTTCTCACCAGCCTATGCTTGCATCTGTGTTCCCAAATGGACATTAAAAATCCAAGCCTCTATGTTATTAAGACCTCCAAACGCCCATAGGGCCACCAGAGTTTCAGTTCTGCTCTTACAGGTTAAGATTTCACATTTAAAAAAAAACTTGTCATCCCAAGGGATTTCCCTAACTTTCTTCCAGGCTCAACCTGGCGTTTAAAAGGATCTCACATTTTCTATAATATTTCCAAGGTTTCTGGTTATTTAGAAGTTCTTAAAATGATTTCTTTAATGAAAGTTCTTAGAGGAGGAATTCCAAGTTTAAGAGACATGTACATTTTAAATATATCTCATACACTCAAATTTGATCAATAATAAACAATGTTGAAAGCAATTTGTCCTCATTGGAATATCTTATGAGTATAATTCAAGGGCACATTAATAAAAACAGAACAACTTAAAAAAAATTTCTTAGGTCTTTACTTAACTAAATTTGTGGGTCAACTTGCCTGTCTCTCATTTTAAGCGTCTTTTATTAAAACCTGTTATTTTTTCCAGAAACAAAGTGATTGAGTTTCAAAGTGTGAGGCTCACAGTTAGATTTTTGTTTTTTGTTCATTTTCCTTTTAACAGAACATCTGTCTCGTCATAAACTTTGGAAGTATAAATCCCAAAGACCCGAACATGACTGTTCATGGAATTCTGATGAACTAGAGTTTTCTAAGAGCATGTCCCCCAATTCTTCCTTTTGCAAGGTGAGGACCTACTGTCTACAACTATTACTTTCACATTACTCACATATATTCATGTTTCAGGCTGAATGGGGACAACGAAAGAAGCCACTATGTGGGGTTGAAGCAGGAAGGAATTGCTGTGCATGCTGTTGTTTTCAGTGGCTACTTCTAGTCCTTACACAGTCACTGAAGACTAGCTTTGAACAAGCTGCAAAACTCTGGAAGCTCATAAGCCAGGATGGGGGTGTGGGGGTGGGTGGGGGTGGGGTGGGGGGACTCTAGGAACATGCACCAGGGAAGCTGCAGTTGGATAAACAAGTCATGAAGTGAACCATATTTTCTCTTTTGCAGCATTTCACTGAAGAGTTGACCCCGGGCTATTACCCTGTGAAAGTGGAGTTTTTAAAGAGCCAACCCCAAATAAACCTATACTAATCCCCAGTTGGCTGGCTTTCCCCATCACTAATGAAACCCAGGAGGGTCCCAATGTGAGGTGTGACAATTTGAGAGGCAGAGTGAAGATCACAGAGGTGAGAAACCTATCACCTCTCTTTTTATATCCTGAGGAGCATATGGGCCAGACTAGAAGGCTCAAAGTTCTTGTTGGCTAAGACAGAGTTCTTACTGCCTGAAGCTACAGGTACACAGATACCCACCCACCTCTGGAGTACCCCATCCTCCAGGCTGGCCCAACTGAGCCTTTTCAAAGGTGACTTAGCTGAGAGCATTCATATCTGACAGCCACCTTGTACATATATTATCTGAGGAACTACATGAGTGCTTCCACATGAGATGAGGTGATGAGAATGAGAGACGGGATAAGTGATTGGTCTGACCTGCTGACCAGCCAGCTGTGGGGTTATGATTCTGGGCTCTATAACTGAATTAGGAATAGAGTTTATAAGCTTTCCTCTATCTGATGGGAGTTAAATGGTGTTGGTGTTGGAGCAGTGGTGGGAGAGGATCTTTAAAAACAGAGAAAACAGGGTATTATAATATCTGCAGCAATTCTGTTTATAAATCACTAGATACTTACAGTGGATTGCAAAATCAGGGCTTGACATTCTCCTTAGAATGTGTTCACAGAGTCAGATTTAAGTCAATCATCAGATAGAAATAAAAGGTGGGCCTCCTCCATACTCACTTTCCCTTTCGTACAGGTTGAAATCTACAGCCACAATTTCACATGAAATGGCAAAGTCCTAAGGTTTGGTGGAGCTCCAGGTGGGAAAAGAGCCTGTGGGTCCTGAAACACCATGTGGAGAAGGGCTCTTGCCAACCACAGGCATTCATTTTTACTTCTATATGAGCAAAAAACAACCCATCACCTTTTGTTATGAGAGTTCATTTACTTTAACTAATACATTATTATTCTTGGATTTCTTTTTATTGTCCTCCTGGATTAATTCTGTGCCTTCTAGAATGTCATGTCTTCCTTTCGTTTAGGTGTTTATTGGAGTATTGGTCAAGTAATTTTTTAAGGAAGGGGTACTGAGAAAATGAAACTTTCTAAACCTTTCTTGTAATAAAAAGTCCCACTTTCACTCTCCCCTGGTTAGATAGATTTTTCTGGATGTAAGATTTTAGATTCAAAACTATTTTCCCACTGAATTCGATGCCATCACTTAATTGTCTTCTATCATCCAGCTATGCTAATGAGACATCCATGATAGAAAAAATGGCAGGGTATTCAAACAAAAAATGTGCAAAAGACCACTACAACAGCCAATGCATACACAAAAAAATCCCTAGTAAATGAGACTTAGATATTAATGAACACCAATTCTTTTCTTTTTTTTTCAGATTGGTAAAGATTCTAAAAATGATAATAGCATTGGCACGGATTGAGGATATGAGTATTTTTATATACCATCACTGGATGTGAAAATTGGAATGAACTTGATGGAGGACATATTTGTGATATTCAGAAAAATAAATATATAAGATCTGTTACTTTTTAAAAAATATTTATTTTATTGTTTTTGACAAAGACAGAGAGAGACAGAGACAGAGAGAAGGGGGAGGGCCCAGAGCAGTCTCCATAGTTGAACCTCATCAGTTTTTGACATGGTTTTGTTTCACACAGGTGGGCGAGGGACATGCAGGACCAGGACTGGGCTGGGGGCGTCCTGCATGGGAGGCTCGCCCCCTCAAACCAGGGGCTGAACTGGGGGGCAAGAACCGAACTGGGAGCCTCCCACATGGGAAGCACACCCCAGTTCAGCATAAGAGTCCTCACAGGCCGGGACCAGAATTCGATCCTTGGTCCCCAGGGCTGGAAAGCAAGCACTTAACCCACTGAGCCATCCTGGCTTCCCTAAAATCTGTTACTTTTAACTTTATAGTTGAGATTCCCCTTCCCCTCCTCTACTCCACCCCAGCTGGAAACTTGTTAGTTCTTCTCTTTATCCTTGGTGTAGCTAAATTTCATGAAGATGCCTACGGTGAAAATATTTTTTAAATGAAGGGATTAGGAAATACAGATTGGCAATTACAAAATATATATGAGGATATATAGTACCTCATAGGGAATAGTCAATAGCATTGTAATATTAATAGGAATGTATGGTGCCAGCTGGGTACTAAATAAATCGGGAGGATCACTTTGTAAGTTACATAAATGTCTAACCACTATGTTGTATACCTGAAGCTAATATAATCTGAATGTGAATGGTAATTTATAAATAAAAAATAATGAAAAAAATTTTTTAGTAATCATTTCCACCTTCTGTTTTGTTTCGGCCTCAGGGACATAATCCTTCTATTATTTTTTTGATTATTTTTTCCTGCCTGCAGTTTTTCTGATTCCTTTTCTCAACTTTTTTTAGATGAATATTGGTCCTCCTATATATATATGTCATATATTTTAACATTTCTTTCACTTTTAAAATCTTTTTTGTCCTTTTCTTTATATTTTAAGATTAAAAATTTTTTTTTCTTGTTTCCTATTATTTTCATCAAACATTTAAATATTAAATATTTTACATTTCTATGACTTTTCTTCCTTTTTATATCGAGTAATTCTTGTTCTGTGAATGTGATATCTTCATACAATCAAGTTGGCCAACAAGGATACTAATTAGAATTTTAAATAAATTGTCTTTTCCATGGTTATCTGATTTTGTCAATGAAAGTTTTCTTTTTGTTTTCATCTTGGCCACTTGCTTTGGTGTTTCTGGTTTTCCTCAAATATCTGGTAATCCCTGATCTTCCACACTTATTTGCTATTGAGGTCCACATGGGTTAATTTGAATAGCTGGTGTGTTTCTTCTTTACTTGGCTATTATAAATAATAAAGGCATAGTCAGTAAAATGATGTAATTTTCAAAAGAGTTAGTGTTCATCTTATTAGATATGAACCCACTTTAATAAAATATTTTAATTTTTTTCTATATAATGTGCCTGTAGTCTTATCTATGTAAAAAATCTTTAACATTTGGTTGATCCCACTTAGAGTTCTCTTATTAATAAAATACCATGCAAATACATGTTTTGACATTTTATGTAAGAAGTTTTTGATTTAAAAACTCTTCATAAATATTTAGTTGAAAATGTTTTCAAGACACTAAATTACATTTTGAATATTAACACTATTATATAGATAAAGGATGACCTATTTTGTCGTAGATGTCTATAATTTAGTTTGTGACCAGGATTTGTTGATGCCTTATGTGTGCAGAGACTTTTATTTTTTAAGATTTATTTTATTGTTTTGAGTGAGGGAGAGCTGAGAGAGAGAGAGAGAGAGAGTGAAGGGGGAGGGCCCAGAGCAGTCTCCACAGTTGTACATCATTAGTTGTGACAAGGTTTCATTTCACACAGGTGGATGTGGGGCTATGCATGGTGGGAACCTAATGTCCTCCCACTTCCACCACTGCATTGAAGGTGAGAACCTTCATGGCTGAGCTTTTTTGGCAGTCACCAGCTGTACTGCAGTTCAGGACATGGAGCTTGCATGGGCTGGGCTGGTAATCCTACCCAGACCTCATGATTGTGAGGCAAAGTGCTCAACCGCTGAGCTATCCCAGCATCACCTACAGAAACTTTTTAAAAGACTGGATAAAGTATATGGAATTGGTATGGACACCATTAAAATAGTTAACATGATTCAACTATTAAGTATTTATAAAATACATACATTATGGGGAAATCATGTATTGTTGGCAAAAGAGATTGTTTTTCCCTTAAAAAAAAACTCATAGACTGATTGGCTACATCATCCTGGTGAAAATTTTCATTCAAAAGATGCCAAGATCCTTTTCCATGATCTCACGTTGCTATCCATTCATTTTTCACACACAGAGCCTTATTCATGTGGGGGATCACAGTCAGATTGTAGGCTAGATTGATCTCATCACAGTGAAGCCATTACACTTCTTTTGGTCTTCCTTACACATTTGTTCCATACATGCTTCAAATGTGGAAAAAAAACATACGTATGGGCTGGGGAAACAAAGAAGCAGCAATTTCCTTGCCTTATTCCTTGGACGGTGATGAAGTAGAGAGCATAATGTGGTGATTGGAGCCAGACCTAACCCTGGCCACGGGCACTGCAGCCGACCCAAACCTAATTAACTAAGATCCTGAATAAACTTGGGGGAGAGCCAAAATCATTAGCACCTTCAATCAATATTTTTGATATAAAAATTAGCATCTGGGCTGAATAAAAGGGAGCACTGTTTCATGCCACAGCGAAAAAGAAAAAAACAAAACAAAACACCCCCAAAACTGAAAAACAAAAACAAGAAAAACCTGCTCTTGCTTCTACTCCTACCTCCTGATGTTGTATATTTTATTAATTTGTGTCTGTGATAACTTTGTAGAGCAGTTGGCTTGCAACAGATTTAAGCTTCTTATTTGAACTAAGGGATGCAATGAGAATGACAGTGACAAGTTCTACCTTAAACCCTCTTGTTAGCGGCATCAACCTTTTCCGGACAGGTAAACTGGTCTTACTAATTCTCTTATTCCTGCTTGAATTACCCTTGTTAATACATAAAATTTAGCTGAAGTAACTTGTGAAGAAATCTGATTTGCTAAGGTAGAAGGCATTCTCAGAAAAAAAGCAATGGCTGTCAGAGTATTGGAAGTTCTTTTATGCTCTGCTAATCCTCTGACAACTTCAACACTGTTGCCTTCCAAGGTAAATCCATTATTAATCTCTCCAAAAGTCTCCAGAAGATAGGGTGTGTCAGAGTTCTTAGTATGGTGTCTGGCATAGGGTAAGTGCCCACAATGATTGATTTATTATTTTGCAAGTCATTATATACCTACTTTAGATATAATTCATAATCTTGATCCAAGAAATTCACATGCAGGGTATGAGATCAAGAAAGAAAAGTTTAACATTGGACTCGTTTTGCTGCCTTTGTTATCCTGAAGACTTATCTTTTAATGAGGTCGAAACAAATTAAGAGACAGGTTAAGACATCTCAACCTGTTAGAGAGACGCTGTGAAATATTTACAGAGGAAATCATGAGTTCTGGGATTTGATTCAAAGTAATCTGGTGGTAATAGAAGTGAAGTGGGTGGAGGATAGATGAAAAAGACTGGTCATCAATTGATAATATTTAAAGTTGGTGATAGGGGCATATAGGTTCATTATACTATTCTCTATTTTACTGTATGTTTAAAATTTTTCATTATAAAAATTTTTTAAAGTGATTAGATTACAAATAAATTTTCAAGGTGGTTGGATTGCTATCAGCTGAAAGCTGAGTACCGGTAGTTCCTCCCCGAGAATTGCTTTCAGCTGAACAGTCTTGGCCACGGCAATTCACGCTTCTCCACAGCTCTATTCTGGTAACTTGCATTCCATAACTAGTTGATTGCAAAGAGAAGTAAAGGCTTCCTTGCCTCATTTTGTGATAACTCTAAAGGATAATCTCAGTTGCATAGCACCCCATGGGATTGAATAAGGCCTTTTTTATGATGACATCATAGTTAAACTTCTTCCCTTTCCAATCTTGTTCCCTCACTCCAACCTAGATGTTGTACAATTGTATGTAGTCTCAGTGGTGTCCTGGTGTTTAACAACTGGTTCTCTAGATCCCTAGTTTGTAGTGTTTGCCAATTTCCATGGTGTAAATACTTCTAACATGGCCAATTTTAAGCTACCAGTGTGATGTCACTGAATGCAGAATTGAGAAGCAATGAGCATGGATTTGTTCTTGTGACACAGTGCAAGCCAATGCCAGCCACCCTTGCCAATTTTCCTCAGTGAAATTCTTAAATGCCAATCTCTATTCAATATTTTTATATTGAGTTTGGGTTAGGATAACCCAAACTAAATCAACACAAAACCACCAATTATTTTTAATATTGTCAATGTTGGTGATTTTTTTAAATTAAAGAAACTAACTTTTCATAGGCAGAATGAAATATCACTCACTTCAAATGTTTCAGTGAAACAAATACACACACACACACACACACCCCACAACACAACACTATAAGACAACATCCCACAATAATTGCTTCTAAACATTTAAAATATGGACATCTTTTAATTTCCTAAACATTACACAGCTGCGTGAGACATTCTGAGAAAACAGGCTTCAAATATGTTGTTCTTACTAAGACCAAAAAAAACTGCCAAGACATCACCAGATAAGTTCAAAATACAATTGTTATTATTGCTGTAAACAATATATATATATATATATTTAAGGGTTAGGTTTTCATCATCAGAGCTTTTAGGTCAGAGTAAGCCACTTACATTTGTCATCTCTGAAGAAAAGTAAAGAGGAGCATTGTATGTCTGAAGAACTGTTAGGATTTTTACCCTATTCAAGAGCTGTTAGAATAAATAAATAATCAGAGGCTAAAGATTTTTTTAAGGGGCAGAAAAAAAAATAAGAAACAAGACACCACATTCAATGAAACAAAGTGATGGAAGGAAAAAAAAAAACAAACATCTTGTAGAAAATGATACAGAGGAGAACTAAATAAGGAATAATTTGTTTGAATGAATGGTGATTCTTCAATATTGGATTCATTTTTGTAGAAAGAAAAGGTACCTGAGAAATGGGAACAAAATGTTCTATTGAGTAAAATAAGTTGAAATAATTTACTTTAATAGTAAACATCTCTATCAGTAGAAAATTAGAACAAAGTTTCAACTATGTTATTAAAGCCAACCAATCTACCAAAATGACCTGGATTAGCATTTCCTGGTAAAAAAGTAGATTGCTGTTCACTACAGTTACTCTGATTCAGTGGAAGTCTGGGTGGGACCCAGGGATCTGCAATGAAAAAAACTTGGTAAATTTTGAAGCCCACGGTTTCTGTTAGACCAAAACTTTCTGAAAGACAATATAGCCAAACATCCGTGACACTACAGTTCCATGATAAGGTTAGAAATGTATGTATGCCATTTTATCATTCGAATATGTCCTTACAAATATCAGGTTGGATCCTTTATTTTGCTTTCCTGAGGATTTTTAGAACAACCTCCATCTATATATGTCAGTCAAATTCTCATCTCTCTATCTTTACACTCTTAATTGTAAATTTTACTCTTAATTTTCCTTTATGTTCTGTAAAGGAAAAGTGTATGTGTGTGTGGGGGTGGGGGGGTGGGGGGGTGGGGGGGTTGCAAATAGGAGGTTTTGGGGTACATAAAATCATAGATCTGTTAGAAAATTCTCTTTACCCATAGAATCAATCAAAAAGACATTTTTGGCTCTGATAGAGTGATTGGAAC
Source organism: Craseonycteris thonglongyai (assembly GCA_004027555.1). NCBI lineage: Eukaryota > Metazoa > Chordata > Mammalia > Chiroptera > Craseonycteridae > Craseonycteris > Craseonycteris thonglongyai. The sequence continues at coordinate 10,277 of PVKE010021815.1, forward strand.
TCAGTAATTCCTATTTAATTGAAATCATGGTCATATTAACCTAGCAGTAGAAGATTTTTTCTTATAAAAATTAATAATCCACAGTATTAACAATCACCTTCTTAACTAACCCCATTCTCTGTGACATATGTATTCATATTACCAGCCCAATGGGACCTGGCTCCTGCCTAAAGTGCTCAGGAAGTATTCCGCTTGGATTACAGTTATCGTAAATCTATATTCAACATAGACTCTTGAACAGAGGTAAGTCTTTTGTCTTATACATGAAAAAGTAATAAATTGATCCAGAAATCTTGGATCTTTGTGAAGAGAGAGTAACCTTCTCCATGCTTCCAAAGCCAGGTGGCTAAGTAATTAGTTTCCTATCACAAGTTAAGTTCAAGAGCCTGCATGAAGTAACAATGATAGACATTTCTGTTCATGAAGATATCCCTTAAGAGGCTTAAAACTCAAAAGGTGGGTGTGAAGACCATGGACATTCAGAATGGAGGGGGATGTTTATTGCCTGCTGTACTTTAGAGAAGGCCCAAATATTCTGCCTGCCCTCTTTGTCTCCTGTTTTTATTTTATAGGATTGAAGATTTTCATGCATTTTGGACAACTAACTAGGGTAAATTTCCTTTATATGCACACTTTCACGAGAAAAAAACCCTACATGTCTTCCTTTTCTTTGCACATTTATGCAACATATATTTTCTTTTCAAAAGTAATGCCATATTGGTTTATTGAGAAGAATTAGAAGTTAGTTATAAAAATCAGTCATTGAGGGGAAGCCAGATGGCTCAGTGGGGTAAGTGCTCCCTTTGCAGCTTTGGGGCCTGAGGTTTGAGTCCAGGCCCGGGCCCATGTGAACCCATATGCTGAACTGGGGTGAGCTTCCCATGTGGGAGGCCCACAGTCTGATTCCTGCCCTGTGCGGCCCCGACCCACCTGTGTGGAATGAAACCATGTTGAAAACTGATGATGTACAACTATGGAGACTGCTTGGGCCCTCTCCCTTCTCTCTGTCTCTGTCAAAAACAATAAAATAAATCTTAAAAAAAGTTGCTATTGGATGGGGCAACTGCATTTTCAGAGTCCACTTTCTCTCCTCTTGTGCTAATAGTACTTAAAAACATTCATGAGGAATTTATAGTATTTAAAAACGTTCATGATCCACTTTTACACTGTTGTACCTACTGAGGGCTGTGATTTCCCCATCAAAACTTTCCCTGCAGATCACCTTTATCCTTTAATAAGCTTTGAGCATTAGGGCACATGGCTCCATCCAACATTGGAGCTTCAGTTGAGTTTCTATCTCAGCGCACAGCATGAAAGCTTGGGTCCATCTGTGTCACACCAAGTCAAACCTCTCTTGAAGTGATTTGTTTATAGTGTCATTTGATGGAGTGGAATGTTCTGTAACTCATTCAAACTATTACAGAAGCTTTGCTAAAAGGTCACCACTGCTCTTTAGAGTTTCCGAATCTGGGCACCATCTGGGAGCTTGTTAAAGATAAGGAGGTTTTCCACTGGCTTTTTCCATACCAACTAGATCCAATTAGCAAAGGGGTACTATTCCAGAGAAGTCTGTGTTCACATGAGAAAGAGAGAGAAAGAGAAAGAGAGAGAGAGAGAGAGAGAGAAATACAGAGCACTGAAGTAAATTAAAGTTAGTTGTCAATATTGCGCAAGCCCACTTTACATCAAATTGAAGTGCATGTGCCAGATGACAGTACTATTTAATATTAATAGGCCTAAATGGGGGTGTCAATCTTGAAAAAAGTTGAATAGAATTTGCTTTCAAATGTTGCTTTTGAATCAATATATTCTTCAAGTGTAGTCTTGGGAATCAAGTCTAAAGGAAATTGAATCTCACCATTTACTCAAAATTCAATATAAAAATGACAACTCATTCCTTAAAGTCATAAAGGCTACCCATGCTAAACATTCACTCCCTATGGTACCAAAAATGTTCAAGTTGTTATAACTTTACAGTGTCAGTCTAGGCCTAAAATTGCTTTCTGCCCCCTTCCTTTTGAAACAAATGTCTTAAATTTTCCAAACCTCAAAAGCTCAGCTGTAAAATTGTAGCAGACCAGCTAGAGAGGAAAAGAACAGTTTCCTTCAGAGACGTCTTTAGTTGCTGCTGGCAGGTTCTGCACTCTCCCTCGAAACATGAACTATGGCTTTTGACACTTGTCCTTGGAAAAAGTCCAAATGTGGCAAATGGTAGAAGCAACATTTCTTTACCCTCCTGCCTGGGACTTCCCATGATGCCAGCGACTTCTAGCTGGTGCTTTCATGCCTGGAACAAGGAGGTCAGCTACTGCCCACCACCCTTACACACATCTGCAGATGAAATACATAAACACATGAGATCGCCTGAATTAAAAATCAAAACCCTCTCATTTGGTTGCAATTCCTGAAAGGATCTGGACCAAGGAGGCTGCATGGTAGCAGCTAAAACACAGGCTCATTGACATTAAAAATATCATAAGACATGTATGTGTGTGTTTGTAGCAGGATACTTGGGAGAGGCGAAGCTTAAAATCTGAAACCATATTTTGTCTCTGCAGTCCTAAGTGGGAGACATTAAAAACCCAATGTCTCCTTCAGTTCAAAGATGCTGGTTCGGAAACCAAAATTATCCTTAGAAAGGGAGAGAAATCCGTTTATATTCCTTTTGAGGCAAGGAAAGAGGTCTTTCTGGCAAAGTGTTTAGGTTCCCTTCAGGATCGGGAAACTTAATCTTCAAGTTCAAAGCTTGTCTCATCGTAAAGTTCAGGGCGCGCTGACTTCCTGCGCCGGGAATACTTCAGTTGCAGGTGATCACCCATCTCATCCAGGGCTTCCAAAACCTGTAAAGAGATTGCCTTCCATCAGTTATCTTTAAACTCCCAAGCGGCTCCTCTCTCCAAAATCTCACAGAGAGCCATAGTCTTCTTTTGCCGGATTCTTTGATTTTAAAGAGGAGAAAACTCCAAATCATTAAGGTGTAGCTTATCAACCAGCCCTAAAGGTGTGTTAGATGCTAATTAATTTTCTTTCTCCATTTTTCTTTCATTAATAGGCTAACAACACAATATAAATGTTTAACTTATTTTTTGGGTGTGAGGATACGATTAAAAGCATCTGACCTATGCTTACCCTTCACCTTTATTTTAAAGTTTAATGAGTTGTAGATCAGCTTGTGGAAGAAAAAGATAAGATGGATTACATTTGGGTTATGTCTTCATGACACAGCAGAACCTGGTGAAGAACAGACGTCCCAGGAACACTGTGGGAGCTGAGAGTATCCTCTTCTCTCCCATGCTTGCCCTCCATACTCCACTCTCCCTCCCCTAGTTTCAAACACTTATCTCCATGTTCCATAGAATAATAGATTTGAAAATCACCAAGGACCAAGAATTCATCTGTTTCAATTCTCTTCATTCAGGCAGGTAAACATATCCCCAATTTTACAAATGAAATAGCTAAGGTCCAGAATATACAAAATGTAATTTTCACTTCTAGTATATCAGTAATCCTATGGTATTGGGCATGACCTTTTGACCTCTTTTGGGCCTGTTTTTCTTAACTATCAGAAGAGTAGGAAGATAATAATAGGATCTACTGCTTTGAAAAAGATGAAGTGAGAGTCATTAATATTAGAATGAATGACTAATGGGGCTTATGAATTTACCCCTTGGAGAAGTCCTTCCCACCACCTTAAATAATATCTCATTTATACATAATAAATGAACTTATATAATTTTATATAAAAATTACTCCTATCTTCATGCTTCCATAGTTGTCTGTATTTCTTTTCCAAGGTGAATGTAATCTGTCTGGCATTATTATTAGCTGCTTATTTATTAATATCTCCTCTTAGACTTTTTGCCTCAAGGTTTTGCATATAGTAGCCACTCAATTGTATTTGCTAAACTACATTGACAATATGAGAAAGTTGTATCAACTCCCAAACTGATAAGAGATGGCTTAATCCTCTGATATTACTCATTCACATAAAGACTTAAATCAAAGGACAATGATGTGTGGTTTTTAAATCGTTTACATTTTATATAAATGGTTGATAGGCTAGATCTGTCTTTGCTATTGGTATTCTAACAGGTTGTCTAGTTGAGTCATATTTTATTATGATGAATTTGGTGCCTATGAAAAGTGTCAGGATACAGGTAGTTGATGCCAAAATAGTTTATTAGATTAGCTTTTTCACTTAACAACTTGTAAATAGCACAGTGTTTGGCTACTAAGTTTTTTGTAAGAAATAAAAATGCTGACTTGATTCAAGTCTTTGCTTAACCCATTTTCTTTTCTATCTACTTAGTTGATTACATTGTTGTGCAGTGTTGGCATATCCTTGTTTTTTAGCAATGAGTTTTATTGGTGTTGTTTTCCTAACCCTCCCCCCCAAAATCCAGGGAACCCCAAGCAAGCTCAATAAAAGAATGTGCTCAGAATCCAAGCTCCCAGCTCGGGTTATTCCATTGGCCTGTGCTGTACTCACCGTATCTAACATCTCCCGGGTATGTGCTGCTGAAACACAGAACCGTGCCCGAGCTTCTGCAAGGGGAGTAGCTGGAAATCCGACAACCACCACCCCAATTTTTCTGCTTAATAGATGCCTTGCAAAAGCCCTAAAGAAAAGACAGAAAAGGAGATTAATAAACAGGTGGTAAAATTATGCTGCAAAAAAACAAAACAAGGAATATGGCTAATTGACTTTTTTTTTTTCATTAATAATGACAACATGTAGAAGATGATTAAAGTTTTTAAATGTCTATGAACTACAATCGGCAAGGAAAAGGGGCAGCCATGGCACCTATAACTGAGCGTGAGATTGTGGAGCCTGGCACACTGATTAAACAATCTTGAGTACTGAGTCTCTGACATTCAGCAGAAAATGCTCATGTGTGTGACCCTGATTTAACAAGACTGCATTGATGTTAAATCCTTTGTCTGCAGGGTTCCTAGGAATAAAAGCCAAACAGCTGGAATAATGCAATTACATAAAAAAAGAATATATATGAAATGCAAACCTATATGTTTTAAAAACTTAATGTCAATAATATAGTATGGAAATTTCAAGAAGCCTGTCCTTGGTGACTATAAGTTTAGGACCATGACCAGAGGGTCTGCAGGAGCCATATTCTCACTCCAGAGCCAGAGATTTTACTTTTTATCAAACTAGCGATAGGAAAGAACAAGTGTCTCCTTGTATTTTAAAAAACATAAGTGAACATACCCAGATATATTCAGGGATAATAAATCCATTGACTGGTTAAAAAGGGAGTGAGGCAGGAAAGAGTTGGGGAAAAAATTGTGCACACCCAGGGAGACTAGCAGATAGATACAGCGTATGGGATATACCAGTAAGTCATGTACCGTATTTTCCGGCATATAAGATGACCGGGCGTATAAGACGACCCCCTAATTTTACAGCTAAAACATAGGTTTAGGCCTATATTTGCTGTATAAGACTACAGCCTCGGAAGTGGGGGGTAGTCTTATACAGTGAATATAGGCCTAAACCTATGTTTTAACTGTAAAATTAGGGGGTCGTCTTATACGCCCGGTCATCTTATACGCCGGAAAATACGGTAACTATAATAAAGTTATTTGATGCAGGGTAAAACCTTTTAAAACTATGATTGCTTCCACTTAACTGCTTCTAACCACTTTCTGTTCCAGAGTTAATCTCAGTAACAGTTCTAGAGGAGGAAACTATCAAAGTCTGTAAATTTCTTGTGCCAAGGGCAATGTCAAACAAAAGGATATGCTCCCAAGAGAATCTTTGTCCCTTGTGCTGTGCTCTCTACAGGGAACTTTAATTACTGATTGGCTCTACCCATAGGTCTGGTAAATGCCTCTGGTCTGTTGTTAGCATTAAGAGGTTCCTAGTGTCTCCTTTTAGGCTGGAAGCTGACAGCCCCATGGAAACCTTTGAGTCATAACTCAGGAAAAATTCTTGAACCAGATGTGGAGAGTAAGTCTGTTAGTTCATTCATTCCTCTTCCTTTTTAGCTGCCTGTCTTTTGGTCACTTCATGTAGAACAGAAGTTATCAAACAAAGTGATAGAGATTGCAGAACCTATCAAACACAGTCTTTCTGGGCCCCTGCCTGAGTAAAGCAAGACTCACCCTTTAATTTGGACTGGGAAGGTTGCAAGGAGATGAAACCTTCGAACTGAGAAAGCTTGAAAACAGAGGCTGCCGTTTCCCTTTCTTTCTTTCTTTCTTTTTTTAAAAAAAGATTTACTTATTGTTTTTGACAGAGAGAGACAGAGACAGAGACAGAGAGAAGGGGAGGGCCCAGAACAGTCTCCATAGTTGCACATCATTCGTTTTTCCACATAGTTTCACTCCACAGGTGGGAGTGGGGCTGCACAGGGCAGGAACTGAGCCGGGGTCTTCACCCCGGTGAGAACATAACTGGGGGCACTCCCCAGTTCAGCACATGGGTCCGCACGGGCCAGGGCCCGGATTCGATCCTCGGTCCCCGGGGCTGCAAAGTGAGCGCCTAACCCACTGAGCCATCCCGGCTTCCCTGTTTCCCTTTCTTGATCACCCTATAGAAGGCTGCCCACGGAACTACATAGGATGAGAGCTTGTAATTGTCTGAGAAACAAGTAAAGTTCCTTTTTGCTAGAGTATGCATCACCTGACCCATGATCTCAGGCCAGTTGCTGGGACTCCCAAATGAGCATTTCACCATCTGCGCCGTTTTCTTTGTACCAGAGGAAGCAAGATTTGCCAAAGAATGTAGAGCAAAATACACGACTGTTGATTCATTAGGCTAAGCTGAGGCCTTCCTGGAGCACTTTGGAGCTTAAAACTTACACTACTAAACCAGCCTCCTTCAGTTAATGCATATAATTGCCCTGAACATTTTATATAATGAGCCTCTGGGTTTCTACTCCCTAAAGGAAATTAGAGCCAGCATAGGTTGAAAGAAACGAAACTATGTGAATCATTGTCATTGTCGTCATAGTCGTCATCGTCATCACCGTCATCATCAGCAGCAGCACTGTGTTGCATATGCAACATCACTGCATTTTGTGTCTCATCAACTTCCAAATACCTGACAAGAACTATGAAAAGAAACAATCGTACATACAATACATCCTTGGTGAGGTAAGTGCATGTTTTATGTGTAAAATCACATTATACCGAACTCCATTGAAGACTCCAGTTATACTCCAGTTGCAGCAGGAATTTTTTCAACAGTTCAACTGGCTAGAGGTTAAATTTTAATTCAGCAGTAGGTGGAAATGTGGAGAAATCACAGTTCTTTAATGAAATCAAAGGTTTTTGAACGAGTAAATGAAAGAAGTGATCATACACTGGCTTACACAATTCACTCTCTGTCTTAAAAACTTCTTTACATAATGAACTTTTCATTGAAGAAATATCAGGGAAGGAAATAAAGCCAGGTGGCAGGGCAAGCTCTTGCCAGAAACTCTTGCCAACAATAGATGATATAACCTTTTGTAACTGAACAGTTCTAAGTTTCCTTAGGCCACCCCCAAATTAGACATTTTTTCCATTTGGTGATTGATACCTTTGGACTCACCAAAGATGACATTAACGGGGGCTAAACTTATGTAGAATGTTGCTTTAATGAGATGTGCATTTTTCTCCCTGTGGACTAATGCTTGAGAGGCTGTGCTGTATGCTGAAAAGATTCTGGTTTAGGAGGCAAATGGAACTAGCTTTGATTTCTGGGCTGTGCTACCTACAATCTGAGTGACCCTTAGGAAGTAGTTAGAGTTTTGTGGATCTTGGTGTTCTCATTTATAAACAAGGGCAAAGTGTCCTACTCTTAATGGATAATCACAGGGTCTTAGAGCCAAGTAATTACATAATCAGTATTTAGACGTGGTAGCTCCACATTAAAAATCATCTTAAATTAAAAGGCACTAGATAGTTTCATACATCCTCCATTTCCAATATATCATAATTGATGCAGAGTAAGTAGTGTTACCTTTATCCAGAAGTTTGATTTTTATTAATGTAATTAAAGATTGTAATAATTATTTTGGGTAATGTGCCACCATGGTGACTCAATCTTGCACTCAGTTGAAAATAATAATCATCATAGAAGTAGAAGTAGTAGTAATAATAATGACTACTACTGATTGAGTGCTTATCATAAACTAGACACTAAATTAAGTACTTTATATATATATACGTTATTTTTTTAAAGATTTGATTGGGAGAAGGTGAGACAAAGAGAGAAAGAGAGAGAAAGAGAGAGAGAGAAGGGGGAGGGCTCAGAGCAGTCTCTGTAATTGTATATCATTAGTTGTGACATAGTTTCACTCCACACAGGTGCATATGGGACCACATGGGATGAGAGCCGAACTGGGGGCCTCCTATATAGGAGGCAAGAACCTTTACCACTGAGCCATCTCGGTGGTTACCAGTTGTGCTGCAGTTCAGCATAAGGGTTTGCACCGGCTGGGGCTGGGGATTGTATCCTGGATCCCACAATTGTGAGGCAAGTGCTTCACCACTGAGCTATACTGGCATACCCACATGTACATATTATTAATACTATTACTAATAAAACTCCTATATAAGAAACAACAAGCCAAATGCTAATAGACCTTATTTTGCTTAATCTTTATAGTGGATTTTTTAAATAACTACCATTATAACTCGTTTTAAGTTTCAGAAGGTTGGGTAACTTGTCCAATATACCCCAGTGAGGAAGAGGCAGAGTCAATTTTTTTTTCATTTCAAACATTTCACTATACTGTAGAACAGTGGTTCCTAACCTTTTTGGCACCGGGACCAGTTTTATGAAAGAAAATTCTTCCACAGGCATAGGGGAGGGGGCTAGAAGGAGAGGGGGGCATGCACATGTGCAGTTCACGATTGGGTTCGCACTCCTCTGAGAATCTAAGGTGCTGCTGACCTGACAGGAGGTGAAGTTCAGGCAGTAATGCCAAAGATGTGGAGTGGCTGTAAATACAGATGAAGCTTAGCTCCCTTGCCCACCACTCACCTCCTGCTGTGTGGCCCAGTTTCTAACAGTCCACAGACTGGCACTGATCTGTGGCCTGGGGTTTGGGGACCCCTGCTATAGAACATAACTTTCACATGAAGCTCCCTTTAAGTTCTAATTCTGTTTTCCACATTAGCTGTTGTCCAATCAGGGCTTCAGGCATATAAAGGAGCAGAGAATATCCTTCTCTCATTGAATTGTGCAGTTAAATTCTTGAATTTATTTCTTTACTTCTATATTTTAAAATATTTTATATTTTTTGACTACAGTTGAAATACAATATTGTATTAGTTTTAGGTGCACAACAGAGTGATTAGATGTTCATACCATTTAGAAAATGATCACCCTGATAAATCCAGTACCCATTTAACACCATGTATCATTATTACAATATTGCTCACTATATTTCCCATGCTATACTCTACATCCCCATGACTATTTTGTAGTTACTAAATTATATCTCTTAATTCCACCCACCTTCCCCTTCAATCATCACCCAACAGTCCTCATCCAAAACTGTCAAAATGCTCACTGTATCTAGGAACTTGTTTCTGTTATGATTGCTTATTTTTCCCGTTATCTAGATTCCATCTATGAGGGATTTCATATGACGTTCGTCCTTCTTTGTCTGACTTACTCCACTCAGCATAATACCCTCCAGGTCCATCCATATTGTTGCACATGGCAGGATTCCATTTTTTGTATCTGAGCAATATTTCATTGTAAATATTATCACATCCTCTTTATCCATTCATCCATTGATGGACAACCATGCTACCTTCATATCTTGGTTACTGTAGATAATGCTGCAATGAACATAGGGATGCACATGTTCCTTTAAAATAATGTTTTGGATATTTCATCAGAAGTGAAATTATTGGGTCCTTCTTTGTCTCTTATTATAGTCTTTGTTTAAAAGTCAGTTTTGTCTGGTGTAAGTACTGATACCTCAGCTCTTTGTTTGTTTCCTTTTTTTTTTTTAAAGATTTATTTATTGTTTTTGAGAGAGAGAGAGAGAGAGATAGTCAGAGACAGAGAGAAGGGGGAGGACCCAGAATAGTCTCCATAGTTGCACATCATTTGTTTTTCCACATAGTTTCATTCCACAGGTGGACACGGGGCTGCACAGGGCAGGAACTGGGCTGGGGTCTCACCCCAGTGAGAACTGAACTGGGGGCACTCCCCATTTCAGCATATGGGTCCGCACGGGCCGGGGCCAGGATTCGATCCTAGGTCCCCAGGGTTGCAAAGTGAGCGCCTAACCCACTGAGTCATCCTGGCTTCCCCTTGTTTCCTTTTTCTATAAAATATCTTTTGCCATCTCTTTACTTTTAGTCTGTGTGGGTCTTTCAATCCGACTTGAGTCTCTTGTAGGCAGTATACGTCAGGATTTAGTTTTCTTATCCATTCAGCCACCCTATGACTTGATTGGAACATTTAATCCATTTACTTTTAAACTAATTATTGGTAGACATGTAGTTTTTGTCATTTTATTATTGGTATGTTTTTGATTTTTTTTTTTCTTCTTCTTAAATAAGTCCCTCTAACATTTCTTATAATACTTTTTTGGTGATGAGGAACTCCTTTAGCTTTTTCTTGTCTAGGAAGTTCTTTGTCTGTCCTTTGATTTTAAATGATGACTTTGCTGGGCAGAGTAATATTGGTTGTAGGTCCTTGCTTCTCATCACTTTGACTATTTCCTGCCAATCTCTTCTAGCCTGCAAAGTTTCTGTTGAGAAATCAGCTGACAATCTTATGGGAGCTCCCTTATAAGTAACTAACCATGTTTCTTTTGCTGTTTTTAAGATTCTCCATTTGTCTTTACCCTTGGTGTTTTAATTATGACGTGTCTTGATGTGGGCCTGTTTGAGTTCTTGTTGTTTGGGATTTTGTGCTTCCTGGGCTTGTATGTCTGTTTTATTTACCAGGTTAGGAACATTTTCTGTCATTTTTTCTTCAAATATGTTTTCAATTCTTTGCTCTCTCTTTCTTCTCCTTCTGGTATCCCTATGACATGAACATTGGTATGCTTGATGTTATCCCTGAGAGCTCTTAAACTATCCTTGTTTTTTGGATTATTTTTTCTTTTCATTTTTCTGATTTAGTGTTTTCTGGTACCTTATCTTCCACATCACTGATTCAGTACTCTATTTTATCTAATCTGACATTGATTCCCTCTAATTTTGGTTTTTATACACTTCATTTTTGACTGGTTCTTAATTATGGTTTCTAACTCCATTTTTATGTTTCCTACCTCTCGGTTGAAGTTTTCACTGGGATCACTGAGCATTCTCATAACCAGTGTTTTGAACTCTGCATCTGGTAGATTGTGTGTGTGTGTGTGTGTGTGTGTATGTATTTTTAGTTTGTTTTTTTCTGGAACTTTGTTATGTTCTTATTTTTTTGATATGTTTCTTACTGTCCCCATTTTGACGGCCTCCCTTTCTTTGGTTCTATGTATTAGATAGAGCTGCTATGACTTCTGGTCTTAGTAGAGTGGCCTGACATAGTAGATGTGCTGTGGAGCCCTGTGGTACAGTTTCACTGGTCACATGAGCCCAGTGCTCCAGCAGTGTCTCCTGTGTGAGATCTGTTCACCCTCTTATTGTAGTTGAACCTTGGTTGCTGTTAGTATGTCAATGGGAGGGATTGACTCTCAGGCTGATTGGTAATGAGGACTGGCTGTGACTACAGTGGCGGAGCTGTCATGCAGCGGCTGACCCTGTGAATCAGGATTCACTTTAGCAGGGCTCGAGCCTGCCTAGTCTGCCTGGTTGGGTGTGCCTTTCTATAAAGATGGTTGGGTGGTGCTCTGGCATGTTCTAATACAGAACATCAGGTGTGTTGGTTCTGGGCCCCTAGGGAGGGGCTTTGTTAGGGGCCAAGGTCAGTCTCTGCCTATGTCCTTCCCAGGGCCACTTGGTATAAGCTACAAGTGATCTTCAGTGGTTCCCACTAGTGCTGGGCTTGAAGCTGCTTAGCAAGAAGTGCAGAACACACTGAGGCCAGATGTTGCTTATTTAGGGTTTTGTAAAATGGAGAGATTTTAGGAAAGTCTTCATCATGAGCCAAAATAAGCCTTGTACAGAAAAGCCACTGGAAGCAGCTTGGATAGGCCAACAACTTAAGTAGGGGTTCAGGGACTCAGCAGGGCAGCCCAAAAGTTGCTGGCCAGGTTTATAGAGACTGAGATATGGTGCCCACCTAATTCTGAATGCAGTGGGTGGCAAAGGCTCAACAAAGAAACAATGGCTTCTGCCAGCTCTTCTAGCTGAGAGAACGCTGCCCCTCCAGTCCACTCCCTGAAACCAGACAATTCAGTTCCTCCCAATACATACCTGACATCTTCTGAATGGCTGCCCCCTTGCTGGAACACAGAGCGTATGAGTCCATCAGTAAGTCAGTCAGTACAGGCCCTTTAAGAGGAGTACCTAGGACTCCAGAGCCCTCTGTCCTACTCAGCCACCATCTCCGCTGGTTTTCACAGCCAGAAGTTGTGGGGACTTCTCTTCCTGGCTCTGGATCCCTGGGTAGGAAGTCTGGTGTGGGTCTGGGACCCCTCCCTCCTCAGGGGGTGGATCTTAAAGCTGAGATATCCCTCTTGATTTTTAACTGCCACACATGGTTGTGGGACCAGCCCATTCTGTGTCTCCACTCCTTCCACCAGTCTCAATGTGGCTTCTGTATATCTGTAGTCACAGGACTTCTGTTCAGCTAGACTTCAGGCAGTTCTTAATGACGGTTATTTTATAGTTTAGTTGTCATTTTTATATGGCTGTGAGAGGAGGCAATTACAGCATCCAACTACTCTGCCATTTTGACTAGATCTCAAATTCTTTAAGTGCTTTTATTTCTACTTTTCATGGAGTCTTTTCATGGTACGAATTCATTTTTTTCAACTTGTTGAGATTCTAATGCCAGCTTACATTATCAAGTTAGAACGATCCACCATGCCCCCTAGTACCGTCTGCCAGCATTGTGCATTTCACACTCTTAAAAATAAAACAAGTTGATATTTACTGCCTTCATTTAAGCTAATGATAAAACATTAAATTGACATGAGGTAAATATGAAGTCTTTCTTCCAGCATATACCCTTTTCCCAACTACTCTGAATAAATGTGTGTTCTCTGTTATGCCTTCCAAAACAAATGGCGAAGGGTTTTGATAAGCTGAGAGAGGTACCACTATAAACAGGACAGAAAACAATACTATCCCATTTCAAATGGTACATATAGTCAATTTGTCTCACTGGGCTAAATTCAAGGTGTCAGTAGGCTGACTATATGTATTGTTTGAAACAGGACAATATTATTGTTTTCTGTCCCATTTAAAATGGTATATCTGGTCATCCAAGTTTTAGATTAGCATCACCCCTCCCTGCCATTAGCACAGAGAAATATCCAGTGTGACATTTCTGTAACACACTGTCTTTTTGGCCACTCTAGACATTCATCTTTTGACCCAGATCTGTGAATGAATGGCTAAGCGGTGATGAAGCTTTGGCACACTAAACAACTCACACATATGCTTCTTTAACTGCTTTCGGTTTCACTGTGGTGGCATGACACAAGAGCTAACTCTGAAGAATCAATCTTTTGGGAGCTTATAACTCAGTCCTACTCCTTATGAATTCTCAACTCATAGCCCTGGAACCACTTTTCTATACCTGCAATACTCTGTGAAATTACCTGAATTCTTACAGAGCCAAACAGAAAGTTCCCACAGTGGGGTTATGTTAAAAGAGAGTTAGGACCTCTAGAATCTGATAAATCTACCAGTGCTGTCTGAAAAAAATCCAGCTATTTCAATAGAAAGAGAACAGTTACTAGCTGGATACTTTGTGGACAGTTCTCGTATGTTGAATACTACTTTCCATACAAATAAACATTTAACTTTTATTATTTATTTTATTTTATTTTATTTTATTTTGAACTGAACTGGGGGCCTCACCACATTCGGGAAGCACACCCCAGTTCAGCATGTGGGTCTGCCTGGACCGGAGCCAGGATTCGATCCTTAGTCCTTGGGGCTTCAAAGCGAGCACTTAACCCGCTGAGCCATCCCAGCTTTCCCAACATTTTACTTTTATAAAGGATTTTTTCTTAATTTCCTTTTATTAACAGAGGTAATTAGCCTCTAGCAGGTTGGGAAATGGCTCATAGATAAAATTGTCTATTAAGTACTGAGAAAAAAACCATTAGTTTCTTTATGCAGACCCTGCAAAACCATTATGCTCAATTTCAGAGTTGTGATTAATGCAAAACAACCCCAAATAAGCCTGCAGGAGAAACATTAAAATTGGGTGTTAAGAACATGAGCTTTGGAGCTAACCTAGGTTTGGGTTGGCCTCTTGGTTTTACTACTGATTGACAAATATGACTTTGAGCAAGATATTTAATTTTTCTCAGCCTCAGTTTTACACACTTAACTTGAGGCTGCCTTCTTCTGAGGATGAACATGAAAGTTCAATGGGAGAAAGCACAGAGCCTGGTAATGTTTTCAAATGTTGGGAGAAACGGTCTTCAGAAATTCTCCCTGAGAAAGATCTTAGGGTTGGAGGAGGCAGATGTTCATCCTTTAAAGTTGAGGCTTAGGGTGGTATGTGACTCCTCTGGATTCACAGAGCTTAGAAATGGTGGGCCTTAGTGCCTTCTTACCTTCCTATAAGATCTGTGAAAAGCCTGGCTGATAGGCTGGCTGGGTTTTCTGAGAAGCTGTACAAGTGAATTCTGAACTCAGCACCTTATTCAAAGTGTACAATCAATGACTATGCTGAAAGAGCCTCAGAGTGTCAAAAGCACCATCTTAGGCAGGTCACTTTGGGGTTTAGGCATTATTCTGAGAGTCCGTTGGATACTCACGCTACTTTACCAGGCATGTAAAGGAGCAGGGGAATAACAGGAGAGTCCTCATTGCCATAGATAATGAATCCCATTTCGTTCAGTCTCTGTCTGAGGTATCTTGTGTTTTTTGCAAGCTGCTGTACTTTCTGCAACCCTGAAAAGAGACAGGCATGAAATCTATCAGTTTCCACTAGGAAGAGGGAAGCAAAGTTCAGATCGACTTGACAAGCATTCCTAAGTCCTTCTGCAGGCCTGCATCATTAGCTTTCAGGAAGTGCTGGTAGGCTGCGGAAATACCTCTTGATGAGCAGGTGTGGACACTGATGTCTGGTAACTTCCCTGAGCCTGGAAGGTAGGATCCATGTGGGATGGTGCTGCCAGGTACCGCTAGCAACTAAAAGAAGGGTAGGCTGCGGTATCACAGTGGGGTGGAGTGGGGTGGCAGGGAGGGATGGGGCAGTGGGTTGGGTTCAGCAAGAAGGAAAAAGATGAACTATCATTTATTAAGTACCTATTGTATATGATCTCCGCATAACTGTTCTGAAAGCATTAATTCAGCAGAAGGGAGTGACACAAGAATTCACAAACATGCCCCATACCATGCTAGTTGTTGTTGGAAACTTTAACCAAGCTGAGCTGGTCTATTAAGTTGCCCCTCATTTAAGTCTTTAATTAAAGAACATGCCACCTAACCTGAATTTGAAGGGCTGTCATATTCCTGGACAAGATAGGTCCAGCTGAGACCAGGACTGTTTTGTGAGGTATCTGACAGTGGTAGAGTCATAGGGAGAAGAGAAGAGGGGGACCTCTGCTTTCCTTAAGCAGAAATAATGATGGTGTCAACCCAAAACAGAAGGTAAAACCAAGGTACATGTGTCCATTTCCAGGTTATTAGTGCTTCAGCCCAAAAGCTTTCCCTCTGTCCTCAGCATATATCCCAGGGGTAGGGTTGGGGGAGTTACACATGTGAGATGATAAAAGGAATTAAAGAACAGAAAGAGTTCTGGAGACA
>PVKE010021816.1:0-26146 GCA_004027555.1 Craseonycteris thonglongyai
AGGTGTCTGGGTTCTCCTCTCATGCCGCCATCTTGCTGTCTCCTCCATTGGAATTTTAAAGCTGAATTGGAAACACTGCATTTGCCTTGATGGTCAGATATTCTGTATTGATATTTCAAACTTAAATTTTTAAACCTGAATTTCAACTGTTTCTATTTAGTGCATTTCAGCACATTAATGTATCACTTATGTTTGCAGCAATTGTTTTCCTAATGTGGTTATTTTCTCACTTTCATGTAAGTGAAAAAGAAAACTCTTTGTATAATATATTCAATGGAATATTGATACCGCTATTAGAAAGAAACATTATGGAAAGGCTTATACAATAAATATTCAACAATAAAGAAACCAGGGATAGAATTGTATTAGATTTTTAATTTGGACTTTTCTAATACAAAAATGACGTGAAATAATTTAAATTGAGGATCAAATTAAGTTTATATATATTCCAAATAAACATTAATTCTATTACTAAAATAAGAAGTGACTTTTTTAATGCCCTGTATAAATTCTTTCAACAAAAGAACTTTATGGGCATCCAGTATATTAACACTAGTATGAATTTCACAAGTTAATGATTATGTTCAAGTCTGCAAGTTATTTTTCCAGATTTAAAGCAACATAGAGAAAATTCAGGTACAACTTGATACCAGAACAGGAATTGGCTTAACATAGCCACTATATTAGGAATATATATATATATATTCCTAAACTCATTTTTAAACGTAAATATTGGATTCTTCCCTAAGAAGAAGCTGTACTTAAAGTTATACTCAAAGGAAATTTGCGTCTCTCCCTCCTGCCCAGGTCAAGTGGTATGAGTGAAAAATCATTCACTTAGATTGTGAATTCAGGGAGTAAAAACCAATAAGATACTTGCGTGCTCTGGGACATTCAAAATGAATTCTAAACCTTTTGAAGGCATAAGATGCAAAATAAACCCTTTAATGATTCATGTCTTACATTCTAAAGAATCCCTCATAGCTTTCAAGGCAATCAGACACATACAGAATCTCAAAAACAGTTCTGCATTTTTTAGATCAAGAAAAGGCTGTAGGCAGTTGAAAATGAATAGTACATCAGACCTGAATAGCAATAATAATGAAAGCTGTTAATATGCAGATGTGATTCAGAATAGCAAATAATTTATTTTCTTAACCAAGTAGGACTCATTGTTACTTCACAAAAATTAATTTATCTTATTTTGGTACCCAGGTTACTTTATGGAGACATATAGATGATATAGGTAGCAGTAATATATCCACTGTAGTACTTTCAAATACAAAGGCTTAACTGTCAAGTATGTTTTACCACCACTAATGCAATATTTGCATTACTATTTTCTAGATGACAAAGTAAATATTATTCATATGTCTACTTCAGTCACCCATATTAAATATACAATTTAAGAAAAAACTTACATTTTCTAAGTATAATTTAATAGTTCTGAAATATGCTAATATAATATGCATGGCAATAAATTGTCTGTCTTGTGTCATTTATTCAAATTGGTGTATTAATAAATGTTGAGCTCGGGATATCATTTATGAACACTTTACAAGACTATTGTCTAATCAGGAAATAGAACTATTTTTTAACTTCCCCATTTCTTGCTCATTGAACAGAAAAATAGATTTAAAAAATGAATAAAATGAGAGAAACCAGTGGAAAAGATTATGTGACAGTATCAAAGAGTGAGAAGTCCCAGATGATTTCCTGGGTCTCAAAGAATAGAACTTTTCATCCCACTAAAAATCTTTCTATTTGTAAAAATGCTATATGTAAGAATCAGGAGCTACTTGATAAAAGGAAATACAAATTTTGAATAGTCATTATCCAATAAAATAGAACCTGATTATGCAAATAGTAGTGCTTATTTTGTCTGGCCCAAACATAGGGCACCTAGATTTTAACTTCTCAAATTAGTTAATTCCACTGGGTTTAGATATTCATCTAAATAGCTACGATTAATTCAGAGTTTTTTAACATGACAAATAAATTAGTTCCCAAGACAACTTTATTCAAATGTGTCTCTATTTTCATACATATAGATATGATAGTTATGTAGAGAAAGATGTATAGTTATATTTAATATGTGTATATATATGCTGTATATATATTTCAATCTGAAATTAACATAGAGAGAACATTCCAGTGCGGTTCCAAGTTGTAGAGTCAAATACTTCCCATTTTATTACTGGTGAATCTCTTAGCCAAGAATAGCCAGATTCATATATTCTCCCTTGCTGTTCTGAGTCTTTTTCTTAGCTTAGTCTCACATTTATATCATATACTGATTGACTTCTCTTTTCATTGCAAGTTCATTTCCTACTTAGTCCTGATTAGACTTGCCCATTTGTTTTATAAGTGCATAATTTGTTAAACGTCTTTCTCCATGAACAACTCAGGCACAATGCATGAGTGAGCATCCCTGGCAGTTGTGTTTATAAGACACTCCCTAATCTGACTGGAGGGACACTTGACTGACTTACGTAGAGCTGATCAGATCCTCTCTTCTAATAATCTGCAATTAGTACAAAAAAGGGCCAACTTCTGTGAGTGATGAAACTGAAATTATAGAGCACTGTGTATTATTCCATGAAGGAGAAAGAGAAGTCATCTATGGGGAGACAGAATGAAGTAAATGCACTAAGAGAAGTTTTAGTTCTTCTGAGATAAGGAAGGCTTCATTGTCACTCGTGCCTTCAAGAATTACTATGAAAACTCTTGACAACCTAGACGGTTTCTTCAGCTCATCTGAGTGGGGCTTCTTCCTTTACATTTTAAATGTCAGAGCTTTTACTAATATAATCAAATAATCATAGTATTTTATTCTCCCATTTTCCATCTGCAACTGTTCAAATCTTAGTCTTTAAAATACTCATTTCTAGAGCTCTAGCTATTTCAGCTCCAAGGCACCTCTCTGTAGATTCATAATATTTTAGAAAATAAATTATTCTGGAAAAATGTCTGGTCAAATAGGCCTTTTCTATGAATTATTCCTATGGGTTAGATTGAGTAGATATCTTTACTTTGAGCAGTCTTCTTGGCTGAATGCTGCCTATAAGAGTGATATTTCTCTAATAAAAGACCTTTACACTCTGTTTATTTTGTTGCAATAAATAACCATTTTTATTCCTTTAAGCAATCCCTGTATATACTCAGAACTATCCTTTTGTCAACTTATTGAAGTTTTTAGATTTTAATTTTCCAGGTTTACACACTGACAACATTTATTAAACTCTTGAATAAAAATTTTAAAACAAATATATATGTCTGTATATATATGTATATATCTTGTGCATATACACTTATAATTACATACTAATATTCTAATAAGGCTTTCAAAATAACATGACAATAACCAAACTCCTTTTATTTCCACCAAAATGAGTTTCTCTCAAGATTCCCCAATACAATAAATATCCAGTCTATTTTTAACAGCCTTCAATCCAAAAATCTGAATCTTCAACGATTCCACACTTATAACATATCCAACCTGTATTTGATCCAACCTGTGATCAAATACTAAACACAATATCTTCAGACTATATCCAGAATCTGCACTCTTCTCATATCCACTGCCAGCCCCTCGTCCAAGTCACCATCTTCACGGGAATATTTTTTGAAATCATCTGCACACCTAATGAACGGTCTTCCTGCTTTAGTTCTCGGGTTCCTATTATTCTTGTCGTGGCATTCCTCTGCTTGAAGTCCACTAAGGGCTTCTCATGTCAATCAGAGCAAAAGCCAAAGACACAATATGACGTAAAGGCCCTCTGTCAGCTATATAGCTCTTACAACACCATGCCTATCACAAAATAAGCACATGATCAACTCTGGTTGATGCTATTCTTATTATTTAAAACTGTATATATGAAATATAAGCACAGAAATACTGAAGCAAATAGTCCTGATTCAAATTCCTAATTTTATTTCTTCAAAGATAACAAAGGCTCTTTCTACGCACAGCAAAAATAAAATAAAATAAGTAAATTGACAAATAAAGAGCTAGTGAAATAAACAGACTACTAGAAAATTTGGTAAAATATAAATGTAAGCTCCATAATCAGCAAATCGTTTTGTAAATGTTTCAATAAAAATTAAGGGGAGAAATCATGTATAGGAGTCACTATAGATCAAGAAAATTATGTGAATTCAAAAATAATCAGTGAAATTGGAGATAATTCTAGATCTAAAAATAAAAAAATAAGTATTAAAATTTATCAGTAAACACAGGTTTATGACCAAGTTCTTATCTGTTAATTTAAATCTGGTCAAACACAGGAATACAAAACAGAAAAGTTTTAATATTAAAAACAGATATTTGTAGCAGCTAGATATCTCAGGGGAGAAGGTAACTGAGGTAATGAAAATCATTTTCTGAACTTCCTTAACTAATTATCATATATCTCTATTTTATTCTCTAGGTTCATACTCATTGGTATGGGGAGTTCCAAAATGTAGACTGTGGGTAGTCCCAGAAATAAAGAATAATATTCATCACATTTTGAGTTATTAGATGTCAGATATTTTGAAGCATTTTTGTGTGTGCATGTATACATTCACCTTAATCCCTTAAATAAATGTTTCCTTTAGACACAGAGAGCGATTTTCAGTAACACTGCCAAATTTCCACACCCACCACCTGGCCTGGGAGCTGAACGCAGGTTTATCTAAACCCAAAGTCCATACTTTAAGCAAGATGTGCAGGAACGCCTCCCTTTGAGACATATGGATTAATCAGTAGGAGAACATCAATGCTCCATGTCTTAAAAGTATTTTTAAATTACTGACCCTGGGACATTCTTTAGCTAAAACTTAATATACATCTTTTAAAAATAAGATGGCTCTCATACCTAAAATATCATCAATATATCTAAAACAATTAGAGTGATATATATCACATAATATTATCTGAGCTTATCTTAAGCTTATCTCAGTTTTTTTGTTTTTTTGTTTGTTTTTACTAGTGCACGTTTCTCCTTTTAGGCCTCCAATTACAAGTAGGTGTGTTCTTTATGTCTTCTACATCCCTTTCTAAACCTTTTCATTTTTTTTCTTTATTTATGTTAAATTTCATTTCTGTTCTTATTTTTCTCCACTATGTTCTTTACTTTCTTTGCTTCCTCTGTTCTTTTCTGTCTTTTACTACGTGTAAATTAGTATGAACTTCTGAAATCATTTTTCTTAAATTTAATTTTTGATTTATCCGTTTGTATTTCATCTTTTCTTTCCTTTGATTTTCTGTGTGTGTGTGTGCCAGTGTATGCTTTAATATTACCTCATTTCCCAGCCATTCCCTTTCTTATTGTTCATATTTGATGAATGAAATTTTCCTGGTCCAGCTATCAGTAAAATGACGCAGCAGAGAAAACAAAAAACTGTAACTAGTTTTCCTGGGTGTTCCATTCAAAGGCTCTCTCTTCTCTTGCTACAGAGTTGAGCGGTTTCTTTATAATAGGATGCGGCCAGCTCAATTCCCTTTGCACTGCCCATACTTTATTTATTTTATCTCCAGAATGGTGCCCTGCCCTATTCATTTTCAGGAATCAGAGCAGTTTTCACATGACATAGAACCCTCACCTTCTGGGGTGAACATGTGATAGTCGTTATTGTTTCTTTCCCTAGGATAAACTATGTCTCTAAGTCCTTGAGCGCCTCAATTTTTATTCAACACCTGGCATAATTCTGAAAATGTTTTGTTCTTATTATGTGCATTTTCCCCCTATTGTATACAAGTCATTTTGAGTTTAGCAGCTTTCTCTGTCTTCACATTGTGTTTACGATGTAAGATATGGCAAGCTTGGATCATCTTTCTAATTGCTTTGTAAAGTGTTTATAAGAATAATTGGGTTTTGTTCTAGGTTGCTGCCACTCTCTGTGATTGGCGACTTATTTCTGTAGGTAAAAAATGAGTAGGGTGTGAAAAGATGCCCCAAATCTATAAACCAAAAATACAGAAAAGGCCTTTTGGAATTTCATCTTGTTTAATCTATGTATTGTTTTATTCATTATTTTTGTCTGACATTTATTGAGGGCTTATTATATGAGATCACCTTTTCCTATTATTGTTACTTGTACTAACTCCTCTGATTCTAATGAAGTAAATATTATCTACCCCCATTTTAGAAATGGAAAACCTTGGTCACAACAAGCTCAATTAAGTTGCTTAATAGCACTTAACTGTTAGATAGCAGAATCTATACACATGTGATCTGACTACATATTGGGCGTATTAAATAGTATGTAGGGAGACCAGATGATGTGAAAAAAAAAATATATATATATATGAGATTTCTGGTTAATAGTACTTTTCTTTAAATAAACTAGGTAATATATTCTAACAGATCTTCATAATTAGCAGAGAATTTTAAAGTTTAATGTTTAACAGAGTTAGAATGATCCCTAAGGACCTTATATAATGTATCTCTTTAATTCATGTATTTTTCACCCCAAAAAATTTTCTTTTAATAACATTCTGTAATCACACTAAGAAGTAATTATTAGTTGTACTGAGGTAAGTGAGAAGATCTTCTAATATGGAAATCAATGTTCTGGATTTCTTAGTAATTCCTTTTCCTCCCTCCCTACACCACCCCCCACCCACCCATAAAACAAGAAGTCATTAGTGCTATTTATACCCATAATAAACTAATGAGTAAAACTTGTCTTACACCATCCCAATAGAAAAGAATGTGCCTACTGTGATTTTCGATGTATCTTAAAGTGTACTGAATCTCTGAATTCAATCTAGATAACAGTTTCCATTTTATTAGCCTTATCTAATCATTGTTTCTGCTGCTTTTCTGGGAATGTTTTATATTTAAAATCAATGTTTTATGGGAAGTAAAACTATATTACCATATAGACACATTTGATTTTATTTCCAAAGTAACAACACTGAGAAATATGTCTTTGGAAATGAATATATTCTTATGTAGGTTTTACTCTGTTCATCACATTAGAGATTTAGCACCAAGAAATTGAGTGTGAGAAAGTTCTCTAAATATCATTAATGAATCACCATTACTAAATAATAATATCATGAACAAATATTTCAAAATGAAGAAAAATTTTTTTAGTGTTACGTAAAATGTATTTTCATACCCTAACCATTTTTATTACTCTATCTTTTTCTGGAAAATTGTATTTCAGTGCAGAAACTTTTTCAAACATATAAATCTATATGTTCTTGTGCCACTGAACCTTGCACTTTTGCTGAAAAATCTCAATTTCATATTCAATAATGCAAAATAGCTAATTGTTTAACATGTATTACATCAGGAATAGAAATAAACAGGGATCAAATGATACCCTGAATGTAAGTGCTGACATATATCATGTCTTTTACTAAGAAAAGGGAATGAATAATAACAGCATTAACATTATATCACAGTAAAATCATTTTGTTGAATTATATTATTCCACTTGTAATAATTTCCTTATATGGGAAGTCAAATGTCACCTTAAAACAACTGGAAATGGCATTTCTTCCTCTTTGTCATTTTGTTTAAGGATCCCCAGGTATTTGATAATAAGGATAAGATTGGAGCTGATTTCTCTGATTTGTTTTGATGTTTTCAAGGCAGGAAATGCTTTCAACTCATTTTCTGTGTGTAATCTGAATGCAGGTAAAGAATTCCTCAACTTGTCAGAATGCTAATTACATGTAATAATAATTTGTGTAACCTGCTGTGATACTAAAGTGGTGAATGGCAATCACTTGGGTTTCCAAGGAGAAAGGGTTTGTTTTAATGTACATGTCTAAATTAAGAAGTTAACTATTTTATTAACAAACAATATTGCCACTTGCTTGCAATAATACAAGGCTAATAGTTGATCACTTGTTAAGAATTTATAGTTACTTGTAAAATTAACACAAATTATTTACAAAACAAGAAATATCAACATTAAATAATGTAAAAGTTAATGGGATCACTTCATAGGTTATATAAATGCCTAACCACTGCACTGTACACCTGAAGCTAATATAAAATAATACTGCATGTCAACAATAATTCTATATGTAGATGGCCACCAGATGTATTGTATAGCATAAGGAATACAGTCAAATATTCTTATTGTAAGAGCTATGTACGATAAATAGTAAACTTTGTGGGGTTATCACTTCGTGAGTATAAGTGTCTAATCACTATGTTGTTTTATATACCTGGAACTAATAAAAAGATAATTTAAAAATAAATTTAATAAGTTAATGGAAAATATCTCCAGCAATTCATAACAATTCCTAGTTGTGTTTAATTAGTCTGTGATGTTACCACAGTAGGAAAGGCTCTAAATTTACAGATACACTCTTGGCTTCTATCTTAATGTCTCAAATGTGAATGTTCTGCACACATACATCAGGGTGGATGCACAGAGGCAACTGAGACAATTAATGGTGGAAAGTGTCATGGTGGAAGTATTAGTGTTACAAATTAAAATGTATTTTCATTTAGCACACATAACCTTTGGACACAGATGTATAACAATCTTATACCATCAGCTCTGTTTGCTCTCAGATCCACCACTATCCCTTAGGGGACGGATCCCTGCAAATGATATTCCTCATGCTTCTTTACCCACTGGATTCAGGTGGGTTCAATCAACGGGGTTGGATTCCTTTGAATAAATACCCTTTGACAATGACACAAGTACATACTAGAAGTTACTCTATAAGCTCTCTCCAGAGGAACTTGAGGCCACTTGCGTGCACTCTGGGGGAAGGAAAATAGTGGGATGCACCAGTGAGTACTGGAAAGTGTTAATATTTGGAAGATAATCTCTGGAGATCTAATTCACCACTGTGGCCCTTTAGCTGAGGAATGGCAATCATGAATCCAGTGCTAAATAAAATTTATCTCCAAGTCTATTGTACATTGGCATCAGTGTGCCTGTGGTTTCACCTCGAACATACTTCCCCAATTTCAAGATGTTTAACTATAATACCTATGCGGCAACTGGCTGGATTTCTACATCGGCTTCCTGACCCATGTAGTTAAGGCTATTATGAGAAGAATGGGTAAATGAAAGCTTTATGACTGCTCTAACATCCAATTTTTAAAAATCACAAGCAATATTCCATCTCTGATTCCTGAGGAAACTGGAGGGATTAGTGTCACTCTCAAATACTTGAAAGAAGCAGGGGATGGTGATTCTGAGCACACTGCTTTCTACCTTAAATGTTTTCCTGTGCAGAAACCAGAAGCTCTTAAAAAATAATTAACATCAGAGGGTAACTGAATTGCATTTCCCAAATCAGACATTTTGGACCCAACCTCTGTACCATGTGTTATCTGATACACAGATATTGATCTGGAAATTGCTGAGACTCTATACCAATAAACAAAAACACAGCAAGTTTACTTCGGCCTGACAGTGGTAGCATTATAGCTCCCCATCTAACTAAGCTCTCGGGCAGCTTCCAGTTGTTCACTGTAATGCACTACCCAAGGACTTGGGTAGTTTTGAATTCCACTGAATATCATAATGGTTCACTTTGATAATAGCATGCTTAATAGATTTAGAGGAAAACACAAAGCAGGTACTTTACATGGATTAGTGGGTATATGTACGAGGGTTGTCCGGAAAAAACCTGACATTGCCAAGATAATAAGAATGGTTACATGGCTGCATAATTTCTGGACAGCCCCCCGTATATACAACAGACTGTGAGTAATACAATTTGAAAGAAGTAGGACCTGCAGTCTTACAGGTACCCAGTGGTTAGAGGCATATGAAAGGAAATGACTACACCTCTCATAGCCCACCAAGAAGAATGAAGCCAAAGGTTTGATGTAGCTCTTCGCATTTGTTGACAAAAACCACCTCCAAATCCATTAACCGAGTAAATTTCAAGCTGCTACCTTTTATTGGGGCTCATAAGTAAAAGGCTATGCTGCAGTCTGGCTAAAATTCCAGCCACTCTGGTCACCTTAGGCCTTACGTGTCAATTGATTGACATGTTTGTGGCATGTAAAGATCTTTTATGGAGCCTCTGGAAAAGTGGCAAATAACAATGACACCATGATTTTGGAGCAAAACCATGGAAATCCTCACACAGAACTGACCTCCTATTGGTCTCTTTGATGTTTACTTTTCCTGAAAGAGATGATGGCCTTGGGCACAGGGGTACCCAGATTGGTCATAGCAAATCAGAGTTTGGAAAGAAAATAATTAGAATATTGATGACAACATTTGAGGTAGAGGCATATTTTACAGGCCTTTAGTATGTGCATGGAGTATGAGAATTTTCTGTCCCATGTAAATACTCACCAAAGTTCACCCCCTCTGGGGGGAGTTTCTCAATAATCATATGGGTACTACAGCCTATTCTGTGCCTATAGCCACGGAATAGATCATTCATCCATATTAATACGAGTTCATCCTCCCTGCTTGTTGAGCTCCCACCAGTCCTCAAATTCCTAAATTCTTATGTACAGCTTTGTTTAATAGCACACAAGGACTGTTGCTCACTACGGAGCTTGTTTCACTGCAAAAGAATGAAAAAACGGCTTTGTACCTGTGAGTTCACATGACCTCATTACACACCCCATTATCCAGAAGCAGCTCCGCAGTGGAAGAGTGGGATGATTTACCAGTGACTCATTTACAAGGACAGTTGGGAGAAAATAACCTGTAGAATTAGTTTATTCTACTCTATGTGGGCAGGCAGATACCTCTGGTAGAAGTCAGAAGCAGCCTTAACTGATGTAGTATATTCCTGGAAAGCACTGAAGTGGAAGCTGTTTGCAAAGTTCTGAAGAGAGCTTAGAGTACCAGAGTGAAGAAGGGGCTGAGATCCATAAACTCACAGAGCCGATATCCCCAGGGATACAAACCTGAAATCATTATAATACTATGTCACTTATACACAATTAAAAAATAAAATTAACACCTAGTGCAAAGAAGTCCAATTGAGTTATTTCCCATTTCCTTGTTTTTTTAAGTACGCATTTTCAAAAAGAGAACATTTGTTTGGTGTGTGTTCATGTTTGGCCTCTCTGAATGAGCGTGACCTTCTTACTGGGTAATCCAGCAAAACACTGTTGTTACAAGATAACTAGAGCTATTGATATCAAAGTTCTCCCAAATTTTTAGTTTTATTTATTTATTTATTAATCTTTTGACAGAGAGAGAGAGAGATACAGAAATAGAGACAGAGAGAGAACTGAACTGGGGGAGCTCCCAGTTTAGCATATGGGTCCGCACGGGCCGGGGCCGGGATTCGATCCTCGTTCCCTGGCGCTGCAAAGTGAGCGCTTAACCCACTGAGCCATCCTGGCTTCCCCAACTCCCAAATTTTTAATCCCAGGATTTGCCATATTAAGTCCAAAGAGGTAGTTAAGACTACTTCATATAGCAATTAATTTACTGCCTGACTCTGATGGGGATCCCATAGAATCTTCTTCTTGTCATTGGCATAGACTGAGACTCGCCCATTCAGTCCTATGCCTTTGTACTTTAGAAAATTCTCCTGGGCTGTACATAAGTCCTTATATATAGTCTCGTCATGCTCTAAAAAAATTTAAACTTCTTTCCACCCAGAGTTCTACATTTCCTCCTGAAATGCCCATTAAATATTCTGGATAAATGACTTTCAGAGCAAAGAGAACGGCCTTTGTCTCTGCTTACACAGTGAAACATCTGCTCATTGGAATATCCTTCTGCCTCCATTTAACTAAGGTGTCGGATGTCAGTGGTCTCATGCTGAGAAGCATGTTCCTCAGTTCTTTGAAGAGCATGAGAAAAACATTCCTAGAGGTAGGTAACATTAACAGGTCTGGCTGCCTACTTGTTCTTAATTTGCTGCTAAAATTCTTAGAGATGTGGTATATAAATTAAGAACACACAAAAAATTATACTCAATAGGACTCTAATGCCGACATTTAATGCTTGCCAGGCAAAAAGCTAAGCATTTCTTTCATTTAATATGAAGAACAAATGTATGAGATTGATATTATTTAAGACTTCTTTTGCAGATGAAGGGTAAAGACTAAGAAAAGTAAAATAAGTGACTTCAGGCTACAAAACTAGGGATTGGGAGACAGATCCAGAATTGTCTATGATGTCTATTCCAAGGTTACAGCATTATGGATTAATTTTCATATTAATTTTTTTGTAATTTTTCTGTTATGAGAAAAGGAAGACTTTATGAAAAAGTGCTTTGATTATTTTTATGATTTAAAAACCTAAACAACAATGTTTTTTCCACTAAGTTGTTAATATATATATCTCCTTGGAGTTAAAGGCTCTCAGAACCAGGCCATTAGCATTGCTGTGTAAAGCAGGTGGTTTGTTGTTATGAGGTAACAGCTAGCAGAGGGACTTTGACAAGCTAAGTACATGCCTCATTTAACTGAGCTAGTGAGGACTCTACTCCAGCTCCTTGTTGTCGTGCTGAAATCCACTCACCACTCCCATACGTTCCGATTTGTTTCATTAAATGCATTTCTGGAATTTACGTTAAATCTTCCCACTTCAAGTATTATCAACTCGCTCAAAAACATCTGATAACATTGTGCTAAACAAAGAAAGTATGTCTGCTACCCAAATATACACGTTTTTTAATCTTTCATGTTGATAATTACTAAAGTTTTAATTTAATTTTTTTATTTTTTTACATATATGTTTATATTTATGAATGTGCAAATTAATCTCTGCTAATACAGATAATTTAATATCTACACTTTAACCCTTTTAAGTAGGGCACTTACAAACACAAATTAAAAGTAACCTTACCTTCGTTCTCTGTAGCATGAAAGGCTTCTAGAATTGTAATGACATTTATTTCACCCTATTTTGTTGTTGTGAGATCTCATATTAATTGAGGCCAAAGTTTAAGGTTTAATTATTTTCATATGTACTACATGTACAATAAATTCCTAACCTTAAGTTCTGTCTTACATGAAGAGTAATAATTTGTAATTAGAAAAGAGTATTTCATTTGTCTAATTCCTAAATTTTTCTTAAGCATTTCAAATACAACCATACATGTAACGTGATCATGCACTTTAAAATCAAAGATTCATTATCTGTAAACACTTTTTGCTTAATTCTGCA
Organism: Craseonycteris thonglongyai; assembly: GCA_004027555.1. Classification (NCBI taxonomy): domain Eukaryota; kingdom Metazoa; phylum Chordata; class Mammalia; order Chiroptera; family Craseonycteridae; genus Craseonycteris; species Craseonycteris thonglongyai. The sequence continues at coordinate 13,066 of PVKE010021816.1, forward strand.
TAAAAGTAAAATCAGAGATAGCAAAATACTTTATTTGCATGCTTGCTTTCTATGTAGACCAAAATAATTATATAACTTTGCTTCTTGTAGATTTTTTACTCAATAGATGTTTTATTTTTCTAAGTGTCCTTGAGTTATCATTTAGTAGAAAGTTTTAGAATGGATCTTCCTCCAAGCAGACCCTCCAATGAAGCAATAAATATCCAATTTCCTTCCTATATTTCTTTAGAGATATTGACATCAAGTATTTCATTCAAGACATTTCTGTGCATTTCCTGAAGTAATAATATACTTTCAAGAAGACATTTTTCTCTTCACGAAAGCGCTTCTCCCTCCTAGATAGAAAATATTTGTATGTGATTTCGAACTAGTATTATTTTGACAAAAAATAAGGAAGGCACATTTTCTCTATCTTGGTGGTTATTTCAGCATTTTAAAATAAATGTTTATGCTTCATACATTATCTACATGATTTCCCTCTATTTGAATCTCTATATGTTCTTCTTTTTCTAAATTTCTAACGTCATCATCATTCATTAACTTTTGAGAGTCCTCTGTAGTTTACCACTCCACTCCTTCCTTATTTTACTATCTTTTTAAATGTAATGGCTGAGGTATCACGGCTCTGTTCTCATTGTGTCCATCTCTGCTGCATCCAGCTCATCTCACTGTCCCACTAAAACCTGACAACCTTTCCTTATAGAATAACACTCCATATTCATGTCCCAAATTTTTATTATCTTTCAGCACCTGTACTCTTTCACAGTGATGTTGAAAGATTCATGCTATTGGTGACAGCTGGTGAAATTAAATTAAAAAGTAGATGTCTGCATAATTATACTCTACAATACTTTACGAAGTGACTGTGAGAGAAATTTTACTGCTTCTTTATGTGAAAAAAAAATTCTAACTTTTAGAGGCTTTTGTTATTTGACATCTGAATATTCTGTCATGGCATAAATTTTTCAAAAAAGTTAAATTTACAACATTTCATTCTATCTTGAATATACTTTAACTCAGGTGAATATAATTAAATAATATACTAGGAGGATGTTTGCATTTTCAGTGTTCATTCAAATAGGAAAGAATCCTCACTTGCTTTGTCTGCAAAGTATTAACTATTTTGTCTGTCTTTGACTAAGTGAGATGTCTATGCAAATTGATTCAGAGGTTTTGCCACCATATTCAAAACAGAAGTAAATTTAGGTCACTCAGTTTTAAACATAATTTCACACAATTCAGTTTATTAAGTGTCACCATTTGCACTGTCAAATGGCATTTTTCTCTTGTTCCTGAATGTGTAATATGCAACTAACAAGTTAATGCAGATTTCCAATCTATGCAATTCTAGAATCTAACCACAAAGGACCCAAAAAGAATAGGGACTAATATAAGTAAATCGACAAATAGACTTTAACATAGATACTGATCTCCAAAAAGCACAAGAAGCTTCAGTATATTTTGAATGGTTTCATAGTCAACTACGATCTCTGGTTTTGAATAGGTAGCAAAATAAATTAAGTCAAGCAGAAATATGTCTGATATAAAAGGTCAGAACTGAGAAAGGTTCTGTTACCTTACAATTGAAACTCATAAGCACTTCATTCACTTAGTTCAGTTATAGCGAGTAAATGTTTGCATCTTGTTTATTTTGGACCTTGTACTGTGAGTCACATTCTGGACCCTACATCTCAGGTTACTGCACTGAGGTGTAGATGACACACAATCTGAGTAGCACAACGTAACATGGTTGCTAAATGCTATCGTTATGGAACAGAATCCTGCCCATGGGCATTTAGTACATGCTCGTAATTCAAATGAAGTTTTGAAAGTCTACCCTTTCATTGACATTACTAACTCTCCTGCTCCCTTTCTCTGACATCAGCTAGCACTGCACCCAAGATCCATTATCTTTTCAGCAGTTCATCATGATAAGGGCAGAACCCTGCTGATCAATGTCATCCAGTCTGTACATACTGAGGACCCTATTTGACAAAAAGGCATGGGGGATGCGCTGGTCACCAAGCGCAGTGCAGGAGACCCTGCCAAAGATCACTGAGAAGGTAAGTGGCCCTTTGTTGGCCAAGCCTGACCAGAGACGCAGTTGCAGAACTGGGCTCACTGACAGCCATTATAATACTACTAATTTACCAAAATAAAGGTCTTTCAGAGTCAGGGAAACACAAATATGTAAGTGTATAGCAAGATGAGAGAGGCAGCAAGGACAGTGTGACCTGAAAAAAGCTAAGAGGAACGTTAACATGCCATGATGACATTAGGGCTCAAATAGATAGGCAGCCAGCAAAAGCACGCAATCTGATCATCAAAAGAAATCAAGAATAGCTCCTCAGCAGACTGAAAGTTAATAAAACAAAAAGTCATAAGTTTGGGGCAAGTTTTCAGATAAGAGCCAGTTTAGGACCTGTAAGCTTTGGCCTATAAGTGAAGTTGGTTCCTCCAGAGCCTGACATGTGGGTAAGAAAAATGGTAGTGCAGAAGGCCGAATGGCAGCCTCTAACGCTGATCTTCCCTGGCCGAGATAATCACTAACACACAATATTGCACCTGGGATAACAAAGGGCCCAAATGAGACGTCCCTGTAAATCTAAAAAATGTGGAGTGCAGATTCCCATCCATCAATTTACCAGTCTGGCCCCTGAAAAAAAGAAGCAGATCTTGCAAGATGACTGAGTACAACCAAAATTTCATGCAAGTATTAGACCTACCTGCAACTGTTGTATCAGAAGTAGTACTTTTTCTAGAGTTTAGCACAATTAAATACGATGTTGGCTATATTTTTATCAGTCATTGCCATCTATCCCTACTTGCCAAGAGTTTAATAATGAGCATATGTTGAATTTTATCAAATGTCCTGTCTTCATCTAAGTAGGTGAAATTAAGTTGTTGTTTTTTTAATTTAGGTGAAGAATTGTTTTGGTGGGCATACAAATCTTTAACCAATCTTGTATTCTCAAAATTGAACCAATTTGCCTGTGCAGTCTTACTTAGTATATATATGAAAGCTGTCTGGAAAAAAAATCCAGTCATAAATGCCTCTATTTTTCGTAATATATGGCTGAAAACTTTTTAGACAGCCCTCGCATATATTTCCGAGGGCTCACATATTGATTAGAATGTTTTAATCTATGATCATGAGAAAGATTGGCCTTAATATGCAATTTTTTTATTATGATAAAAAATAAAAGTGATAATTGTACTACCATTATGTTTAACATATTTATATTTTTAATATTTTCTTTGATCCTTCAGCTTTTAGAAGTATACTGTTTAATTTGCTTAAATTTAGAAAATTTTAATTTACATCTTATAGTGATTTCTATCTTAATTCTACTGTGGTAATAATTCTTCTAAGTGTGTTTAATCTTTTGAAATAGATAAATACATAATGGGCAAATCTATCCAATTTGTGTTTTCCATTTGAAGACAATGTCCTTTTTTTTTCATTAAGAGTTTCTCTCCAAATCCGGTTCTCAGTACTTTTAGTTTGGTATGCGTAGAGTGATTACCTTTGTACTTTTACTTTTGGGGTTCATAACATTTCTTGTAATCCATGACTTGATGCCTTTAATTGCCTTCGAAGAAAGTTCAGCCTTCAAATATTGTTTCTGGTACCATTCTCCACTCCTTTTATACTGGTATTCCAATTACAAATGTCCTTAATTTTCCATCATGCCCCTCCTTCCTGACCCCCTTTCCAGCTTCTTTTTATCCTGAGCTTCAGTCCAAATATTTTCAAGTCTTTTTTACTTTGTCTGTAATGCTGTTAATCCTATATACAGAGTTCCTAATTTAGTTACTGTAATTTTCTTTTCTAGAATTTCCGTTTGAATATTTTTATACATGCCAGTTTTCTGATGAAATCCAACATTCTGTTATCTATTTTTTTGAACATATTATTCATAGTTATCTTAACATCCAAGTCTAGTCAGGCCGTTATCTGAGTCACCTTTGATCGATTGCCTGTTTCTCTTCCTTTATATATCTGATAACTTTTAAATGAATAGTAGGCATTTTATTTAACACAAAATGTTGAGGGTGATTGATGATAGTGTCATCCGAGGAAAAGATTCATCCTATTCTCTTCCAGGCAGCTCAAAAATGGGCAGATTGCTACAATATAACAGGTCTAATGTGATTCAAAATTCTATAAACCTCTACTGTGATGTTTGGTCCAGCTCTTGTTTATGCCCATTCTTAGGGTCCCAGCTAGAGCTGGGAATGTTTATAGGGGCCTTTCTTTTGGCAGACTTAAGGTTTTTGTCTCCCTAGAATTCTAGGAATTAATAAATTGTGCTATGCTTTTTAACCACTTTTCAGGTATTGCTGCCTCCATCTCTGTACAGCTTAAACACGGAGTCTGTTAGGCTCACTTAATGTTTGTCTGTGATTTTTGGATCCTCAACATTTGACCACCCTGGCAATTTTCCAATGTCTTCAAACATTATGTACTTTCATGTTTATTTAGGATTTATAATTAGTTTTGGTGGGAGTGTTAACCTACTATAAGCTACTCCCTCATAACCATAAGCAGAATTTTCCAAAGTAATATAAAATTGGGGGTAAAAAAACATGACACATAATTATAGCTTCATGAGTTAACTATACGATGATTGTTGTTGTCTCCTTTAACCTATCTCCATCTATTCTTCCAAATTGACTTACCTGAAACATAAGTATGAATATAGCATTTACCTGTTAAAAATATTTCAATGAATATCTGCCACACATCAGAGTAATTTTATCCATTGCATATCCACAGTGCCTAAGGTCTCCTAAGTTTCTCAACATTCTCTAAATATTTTTGAAAAATGAACAAACTTTGGTAAATATTCATCTTTATAGATGTGAATGTGATATGTCAATGAGCTGACATCAACTCAATACAAATTTGATGTGATTTTATATAAAATTTATTGTAAAATGTAAGAGCATGTAAATATTTTATTATATAATATAGAGTGAGTTTCAAACAATAAGTTTAATGCCATCAAAATTACTGAGAAATCCTGATCTTTAAGTAGTATCTTTGTGGTTTGTACTTTGCCCACTATATAATTTTATCTTTTAGTGCCTCACCACCCTTACATCTCTACCCTCAATACACCGTGATATATCTGAGACACCTGAATATACTGGAACACTACCATTATTTTTTTGTATTTATCCATATCTTTTATTATCCCCCAAAGTCTCTATGTTTAAACATCATCACACTAGGTATTACCGTTTCAACATATGAACTTGGGGGGGGGGGTGAGGCGGGGGGGACACAATTTAGTGCATAGCATGTATGTGTATGTGTGTGTGTGCGTGCTTGTGCATGTGTGTGTGTGAGAGAGAATTTGTTTCCTACTGGGAATGCTTTTTTTACTCAGAGCTAACCAGTAGAAAAATAGTCTATGTACATTAGCTGAAAATAAGATCAGATCCTGTCCATGTATCCCCATATATCAGAGAAAATGGCAAATCAACCCTACGGGGCTGGCCTCCCAGGGTGAGAAAGAAGCACTGGTAAATGGAGTCCCCCATCCCTACCCTACCAGGCCCATTTCCACCTCTACAGCACAGTACTCCTGGAGGGAGGGGCCTGCTAACCACTTCCACCGCCTACACCTCTTAAAGCTGAGGTTAAAATATAGAGCCAGGCCTGGTGGGAAACGTATCTGTTCTCTAAGTTCTTTGGCTTTGATTCCCTCAGCAGCTTTTTAAATGCCAGCATATTGTGGCTTCAAGCTTTAATTAAAGAGATTAAGGTAACAAATCCAGGAAAAGAGATAACCATATTACATGGCTTTGGGTTTACAAGTAGAACATAAAAATAATTAAGATAATTTGATTTGATGCCTTTGGCAATATTTTTTCTAGATATATGTAAGCTAAACAAGGCTCACAAAAACCAGTAAACAAAGACCAGGCTTAACCATATTTTCAGTACAGAACATTTGTGAACTTGTGTTGATCGGTACCATTCATTTTTAGTAATCACAAAAATGTAATAAATCACTAAATGTAGTAAATACTATTAAAGGTTTCCTTGTAATTTGTTTAGCTGGGGATTTTCAGGCATGTGAAGAAGCTACAAACTCTGTTAAATTTTTATGTTTTTAAACAAAATTTATCCCCATTATTTTAAGTTGGTAGTACAGTAACCCCTTCCTTACCCACAGAGAATACATTCCAAGACACCCAATGAATGCCTGAAACTGAGGAAAGTGCCAAACATATACTATGTTCTATTCCTACATATACAGCCCTATGATAAAGTTGAATTTATAAATTGGGCACAGTAAAAATTAGCAACAATAATTAATATACTAGTACAATTATAACAATATACTATAATAAAAGCTACATGAACATGATCTCTCTGTCTCTCTCCCAAAAAAATCTCATTGTACTGTACTCACATATTCACTTAACAGAAGTATGTTACAGCCTCTCTCTGGTGAATCCGAATTGCCAGCATCACTACTCTTGAACTTTGGGGTCATTATTAACAAGGGTTACTTGAACACAACCACCTCAACACCCTGATATTCTGGGGCAGGATGGAGTAGGATGGAATGAGAGTCCAACACACTACTCAGAATGGTGTCTTTTCTCTTTGTCTTTCAACCTCTTACGTGTGTGGGGTTCCCATGCAGATGTATGTATTAAATTTGGTTATTTCCTCTGGTTAATTTGTCTCATATCAATTTAATTATTAGGTTAGCCAAAAGTAGTACCTAGGAGGGCAGAGGAAAGTTTCTTCCTCTCCCACAAAAGCTTTCGTTTGGTGTGAGCTGCTTATTTAGGTGGCAGTGAGGGGCAGGGTTGTACCGTTTTCTCTGGCATAATACAAAAAGCCAAATAAAAAAAAAAGGAAATAAGAAGGCAAGTTAAAAAAAAATTGCCTGAAAAACAATAAATTGGAATATGGAAGCAAGTTATATTGATTTGGAGATTTCCTCCTTCCAAGGTGATAGTGAAGGGATACCCTGCAACTTCAAACAATTATAGAACTGTTTTTGCACTTAAATTGTTCTGTACCTTTCAAACTAACACAAGTTGCAATAGTGCCTAGGAAATGATGATCCACAGTTAGAGCTGAAATTTTGTAAATAAAATATTTTTTGTCTCAGATTATAACAGTAAAAATAAATGAGAGAGATTGGTCACTTGTGGGAATCTTTCCTTTGCCCATTCTAAGATGCACTTTTAAAATACCGGTACAGGGTTTGGGGGAAAGCTGGGATGGCTCAGCGGGTTAAGCACTCGCATTGCAGCCCCGGAGACCAGGGATCAAATCCTGGCTACGGTGCACGTGGACCCACATGCTGAACTGGGGTGTGCCCCAAGTTCAGTTCTTTCCAGGGACTATGCTGGAGGTCCCCGGCCCAGTTCCTGCCCTGTACAGCCCCACGCCCACCTGTGGAGTGAAAATACATGGAAAATTAATGCTGTCAATTATGAAGACTGCTCTGGGCCCTCTGTCTGTCTCTCTGTCAAAAACTAATAAAAATAAATCTTAAAAAAAAAAAAGATACAGGGTCTGGGAAAAATAACACCCCTTTTCTATGAGCTGGTGATCTAAACCAAATCTTTTATTACAAAATTATAAGCATGTAAGTCTGTAATGTAACAATATCACACTCAAGCACACTATATGACACTTCAGGTGAAATGTTCCAATAGCTGTCTGTCTCATGGAAGACAAAGCAAGCCTTACAACATTATGGTGTTACTGCTACCACACGCTGTGTATTAATGATCACATGTCTCTCCTTGATGCATCAGGAAGAAATCAACCTAAAATGCTTACTAAAAAATGAACTCATATGGTCAATTTTAAGATGATGTAATGCTAAAATGACAGAAGCATTTGGTTAATGAAACCAATAAAAAGAAAATAAACAGTAAAAATCAGTCAGTGGTGCTTTAGTGAAAAGTTCATGGGACAAGGAGTTCCATTTCAAGAGTATTTGTCTTTGCAATTTAAATAGAAAATGTCTCAGAGTGAAGGTCACTGACTATTATAGGGGAATTTGGGTTGTAAACAGCAGAAATGAGAGAGTTAAGCAGACTTATATAATAAAAGGGAATTATCAGAGCATGCAATTGCCTAGCAGTGATCTTGGCAAGGACTATCTGTGATACAAATAATTTCATTTAACCTCCATTTACTTCCCCTACTTTTTTAGTTTCATTTCCTTGGGTTTGGTCCCACTGGGCTAGATCTTTCCTGTTATCTAAAAGATCATGAACTGTCCCTAAGGTTATAAGCTTTCTTGTTCATGTCCAGCTAAATAAGGGTCAGTTGCTTCCAAAGACTTTCAGGAAAAGTCCTGATGATTGCCCTGATAATGAGATCTGCTGAGGACATGAGCATGAATCTGAAATAACTGCATTGGATAAGACAAATATCTATCATATTCATTATGCCCCCACCCCTGCAACTGCGGTGTGATTAACGTCATGCAAATTCGAGTATGTTTAAAGGGCAAGATAAGACAGTCTCCAAAGAACACGGTGAGGTGTTTTTTAAAAAGTTTGTTATTTAAATCTACCATTATTCACTGAATAAGACAACATTAACATTTGAAAAACAGAAACGGTTTACCCTGCTTCCACTTACACTTTATCACCACAGATTTAGCATTTGATCAAACAACATCCATTTATAACATCTGCTAAAGGATAAACTGAGGCACATCAAACATTTTAAGTTGGAACAAATATAGGTTCTAATTGGGCAGTATCCAATCCGGCAGACAAAGACGAGCTCTGAGAGGCTGTACAAAACGAGAACCGTTTAGAAGCAGAAGGGAGCAGGAAAAAGGACGTGAGACAAGGTAAGAGAACAGGATTGTTGATTATTGGTTATTTTCCTTTAGGGAATGGCAGGTCTATCAGGCACATTATCTAACTAGTGCTATTTGGGCAATTTCTGATTGAACTGTTTTAAGACTGAGAGAGCCAAAATTATAATTAAGTTAAATCTCAGTTGAGTGATGTGGGGCTTAGTGTAAGTGACTCCATTTTGGGTCTTTTGTCTTGCTTTTTAACACCTCACACTTCTGTAGTCAGAAGTCTTGCTTGCTACTCTGCTTAGAACAACCACATGCCCTGAAGCCAAATGTCAGGGTGTTGGTCAAGATGAATTTTCCTCTGGAGTCTCCCAGAAAATATCTGCTTCCCACTTTATTCTTTTTGTTGACAGACTTCATCTACTTTGGGTATAAGACTCAGATCCCACTTTCTAGCTGGCTAAAGGCTGGACTCATTCTTGGCTCCTGAAAGCCATTTCATTTCCTTATCTCAGGATCTCGGGGGCCTCTCTATCTGCAAGCCAACGATGCTCCACGAAGCCGGCTGCTGCTGCAAATCTTTGGCTTGTTCTTCCACAACTATCCTGGGAAAATCCTCCTTTGAAAGGCTGATATGATTAAGCAGGCCTACCCAGAAAAATCTCCTTGTATTATTATCAACTGTCCCATATACTGTACCCCTCATATCCAGTGAGATCAGTCAAGACATATACACCAGAGAGAAAAGATCTTTGGCAAAATCTTAGAACTGTCTAACTCGTCCAACTAATTAATCTTGGCCTATAAATTCATCTCTTAAAAGGCAAGTTTGTTTTTTTTCCCCACACTTACCCACTTTATAAAAGTCTTTTCAAATGTCATGCCAGGTATCTTTTAGGTACAGCAGTTAGTTATTCATGTTTAGTAATTGGGGTCTTTGAATCTAAAGTGATTAAATTGATAAATTACTTTTTCTGAACCGAAATTTGATGAATCAACCCAAAAGTGGTCAATTTCTGAGTCCCTTTTGAAATGGTCAGTTACCATCTCATCCTTGATGATTACAATTTGCTTAGTTGTCCTAGGTCTAATGATCCCCACTCCATTATTTTCTCACTGTACTAAAATTTGATCGCTAGTTACTCAAATGCTACATATTCATAAAAATAAATCCCATATGGAATGCTTTGTTAAAAAAAGGTCACTTAGACAAGTGGGTAGAATATAAAAGCTTATGATGAAGAAAGAGATATTTATTGTCCTGTGAACATGATTAAATTGAAATATTAAAGCTTTCAGTATTCAAAAATAACTAAAATAATTTATTATATTACCAAATTTTAAGCCATATATTCTCAGAATTGCCTTCCCTTCCATTTTTTTTCTTTTTGTTAGCTTTAGTTTGCCAAAGAATTTATTGAAATGTAACATGTTAGTTACACTCAATTACTACACCCCTAATTCAACAAACACCTCCCATTTTTACCATCACTTCCATTCACTGATAGCAACTTTCTCTAATTTTTCCTTCTTTGACTTCAGCTCCTTCATTGCTCTTAGGTTCAGTAATAAAGACATGAATCTCTTTGAGACTTTAATAAAAATCCATTGATTATATATATATATATATATATATATATATATATATATATATATATGAATGTAGGCACATACACAACACTTGGCTTTCAACTGGGAGCATCGCCGATTCCATAAAGCTTTCTTTGTTCCATAACTCTTCAGTTTTGTGGTTTAATTCTCTGAAAGGTTTCACACATTCCCACTCCATTTCCATACCTCTCACCTTCATGCCTCATTTACTACAATCGTATCCTTGCTCTTTCCACACGTGAGTGTATTCATAATCAGTACCTTGCTCACAGATAAGGTTCAACTATTTTTTTTTCAAAAAATCCTTTCAATATATCCGTTTATTCAAAAGCCTCTTCTTTGTATCCACCTCATCTGAACTTACGAAGCCTCTTTTTTCATCTCTTTTGCCAAAACCAACTGTCTCATCCTGTTCCCTAATTACTGGTGGGAAAATTATACTAAAACTAGTGTTTTCTTGGCTTCAATCAAATTTGAATGCTTTCCATCTTTCTTTCTGCCCACATGCCTTTCTTTGCAGGTGGCTCCACCTATTTGCCCTCCTGTGGTATATTTATTTGCCACCTGTGTATGTGTGCTGTTGACATGAACCTCAGTTTTTACTCTACTCAGTTTTCTCCACTGCTACATTGGAAAGTTGGAAGAAAAAACAGAGTCTGCATCCACTGTACCCATTCCTCTAGCCTGCCTCCCCTTACCACTTCCAATTAAGAGCATGGTATTTGTAAATGCACAAGTACACATGTAGTTACATATTAACAGTGACCATAAAAGTAAGTCAATAAAATAGTTCCTATATTTTCAGAGAAAGAAGAAAACTAATTTTAATAAAACTACAGTTTGAAATCCTGTGTTAAAATTCCACTGTTAATATTCTTAAAAAAAAAAAAAGAAAGAAAGAAAGAAAGCTTTCATGCAGCACAATAACTAAAACACATACACACACATTCTTAAAAATAAAGTGAAGGTGAATTTTTTTTTTCATTCACTCTGATACAAATAAATGGAACGGGATAAGTTCTCAGGAGTTGCTCAGAGGTTAACCCTCAGACAATGTCATTCATGGACAAAGTACTTCAAAAACTAAACTCCAAGGCAGGAAGCAGAGTTTTTGACCCTGCACTGTACCTAGATTGTGACTTTTGGTACCAGGATGGAGAAGAAAGAAAAGGGACTCGTGAATCACATTCATGTCTGGCACAGGGAAATGGTAACGGCTTCAGAGGACCCTCTACCATGAAAACTCTCAGATGACACTCTATCACTGAGTCACGGGACTCACTGACTAGGTGGCACATAGAGCAAAGAAACAGCCCTTTTGTGGTAGTAAGGCCCCCTGGTCTAGCCTTACTACCACACGTTCGCATTGGATTCTCATGGCTTTTTCCTAGTGCCCTGATCCCAAGCCAGAGTTGAAAGAGGCTCTCTGGTCCAGAGTCTCCTCTAGGACAGAGAGGATACTAGTGCAATTAGCCATGGATGCACAGAACATCTAGGAAGTGTGTCAATTCTCTGAGTGACATCAGTTGTTAATAGAGAATCAATGTTACTGCTTATGAATAGAAATGCCTGCAGGGATTATGGGGAGCACAGTGTAGGCAGAATATAGTCAAAATTAGCCAGAACAGCAGTTCCTTCCACTTTTCAATCTTAAAAGGGGAGATTTGGGCAATTCAGTACAGAATAATTGCTCCACTATTAATTTGCACCATCACTGAACCTCTATGTTAGTGGCCTAAGGAAATATCTGTTAAGCTTGTATTTACATCTTAATTGGTTATAAATTACATATTGTAGGACTTGAAACTTTGTCAAACCAACACTATAAAGTGACATTATAACAATGTGCCTTAGGAGGTGCTGAAAAACCGTTCCCTTTAGAATGGAAGACTTCTTGCTCCCTTCTTCACATTTCTCACAGATAACAGCTTCTGTCCTACTAACACTTACCATAGCTAATGTTAATTGATTAACTGAAAAAGTAGGTTTTCAGAAGTAGAGTGCATTGTATAGACATCATGTAGTTCATTCGCTCCCCTTGTATTATCTGTAGAGATTTAATTGAAATGCATGAGATAATATTAGTATTTAGCAATGCCTGGGTATGTTTAGATGTTAGCCTTTTTTGGATTAAGCCCAAATTATTTGTCAGAGAAAGATAGCAAAAATCAGATTTGAAGTAACTTGTCTCAAATATTTAGGATGATAATAGTGATATTTTATAGTAAGTATTTCAGAGTATGGCAATTTTTATACTTCAACACTTAAGTAGGTAATAAAAATTTTAATTTTATACAAATCAACAGCTAAATTTTATGTTATTGAAACATTTTGAATTGGTATAACATTTGCCTTACTGAAAGGTAGGAAGTGGTTTCTAATTCAGTTTGTGCAACTTAATACCTATAAGACTTTGTGAATTTAGAAACATATTTTTATCTATTAAATAGAGATTAAATATTCTTATCTCATAGGTTGTAATGAGGCTTAAATGAGAGAATGAGGGGACACCACTTTGCAACTGCAAAGAAGTAAATAAATTCTAGTTATATTATGGTAGCTGTTAAGCAAGTACAATTAAGATAAGCATAAGAAAATATTACTTTAAATACAGAGTAATAAATGCATAAATTGGTTAAGCCACAAGGTAGAAAATGTGGAAA
>PVKE010021817.1:0-26131 GCA_004027555.1 Craseonycteris thonglongyai
AAAATTAAAAAAAAAAAAAAAAAAAAAAAAAAAAGAATAAAATGGAAAGCAACAAAGAAAAAAAAAAAATTATACTTTTATCTAAAATTGTTAGTCCAAAAATTGGGGGTCATCTTATACACAGGAATAAGCCGTGTACTGATTTCTTAATGTTGGGTTAGAAAAGTAAGGATCATCTTATACTTGGGAGTGTCTCATACACCAAAAAAAATATTGTAATTTAAATCAAAAGAAAAACTGCGTAAATGTTGGGTTTCAGAATAAGTAAACCATTTTATTGTTAAGATAAAGTGATGGTGTTTGCACTTTGACAGGGCTATGGGCAGGTCGTTTTGGAGCACTGGGCAACACTACATAACATAGGTTCAGTTCTGTCTGGATGAGGCAAGAGACGAGATAAAAAAACAGCAAAAATGTACCTTCTCCAGGAACTTTGATCCTTGGTGCTCAGTTTGAATAAGCCAAATTAAATACAGGGAGGAGTACACTTTAATAAATTCAATTTTATATATATGAGGGCTGTCCAGAAAGTATCCAGCCACATAATGTGTAAATTAGAGGCAGTTATGGCTGAATTTTTTCCAGACAGCCCTCATATTTTGGTTCTAATTCTATTGTGCAATCACTGTATGTAACATTTAACAACTTCCTCGTCAACACAGCTCCAATGTCTTCAGCTAATCCTATTTCACTGAGGTTAGAGAAGAGAATACTTCATTCCAATAGAGACTATGATAATGGCAGTGTCCAGAGCGCTGTAGGAAGAGATGCTTAACGGGGAATTACCCAACAATCACCGTTTAGTACCACAGAGTCCATGTCCACAGCCAGCCCCTGCAAGCTCCCCACAGAGGTCCGGTTTATGATGTTCGTCTGGATGGAGTCCTTCAAGATGGCGGCCACACAATCCTCACAGAAGATGTGGCCCTTGGCATGTGGCATGACGAACACAATCCAAAAGTGGACAAGGAGGCCACCTTTGTTGTTACTGCTGTAGTGAAAAGAGAAAGATGTTCACAGATACCTCTTAGGAAGCAGACTTTTATAGGAAACCAGTGTGACTCAACTGATAAAGTCAAGGTAAGGCCACTGAGCACACCCTTCAGTTGAATATAACCTTCTTCTTTAAGAAATCGTTGACTCCTTTTATGGGGCTTGGAAAGGGACGGTGTCAGGATGTGTATTTTTGTACTGGGTTCAAATCTGTAACTGTTAGTATAAAGTTGCATCTCCATACAAACATACTATTTCTATGCATATCAACCATTATTCACTGCTATTACAAATAAGTTATAATGTTTTTTATAGATTTTTTGTTGTTGTTTGACATAGAGAGAGACAGAGAGCGACGGAGAGAAGGGAAGGGCCCAAAGCAGTCTCCATAGTTGACAGCATTAGTTTTCCATATAGTTTCACTCCACAGGTGGGCAAAGGGCGGCACAGGGCAGGAACTGGACCGGGAGCCTCCCACATAGGCCCCTTCCAAGAATTGAACTGGGGGCACACCCCACTTCAGCATATGGGTCTGCCTGGGCCGGGGCCAGGATTCGATCCTCAGGCTCCGGGGCTGCAAAGTGAGCGCTTAACCTGATGAACCATCTCAGCTTCCCCTAAATTACAATTTTTGATGCCTCACCATGTCCATATACAGTGCAAATCTGCTTTATCCCATTTAATCTTATGAGGAAGGTCCTATTATTATTCTAGTTTTACAGATGAGGAAATTAAGGCCAACTACCACTCAAAATCACACAGCTAGTAAATAGCAAATCCAGGAATCGAGCCCAGTTTCATTCCCAGTGACCCTGGAGCAAGAGCTCCTAACAGTTAGGACCCAACTGCACAAATATTGTCCTGTTTTATGGGAAAACTATAAGATAACGTTCTATGGCAAATGTCTTGAGAAATAAAAGGTGAGGGAAAGTAAACAAACTGCTTTATTTCAAGGCTTCTCTGTGTGTCTAACATACCAAAGTGAATTGTGAATCCCTGCAGATAATAATATTGGGGGTGAAGGAAGGTGGGATATATTACCCAACATATGACTTTTCCTAAAAATTGTTTGATCATGGGATCCTTTTTTGTCTCCGAAGATCTCTAGTGACCAGTTTTTTACTGAACATATTCTGAGAAATGTTGGTCTATGTTGTATTTTTGCCTCCATCCAATGTAATCACCATGTTTATAGCTATTTTGCCCAGTGACATTAATACAGGGGTCCAGGATCCCAGCTATGTGGAGAGTGTGGACTTTGCTAGATGAAGATAAGAGCTCAGCATGACAGCATAGCAAAGAGTTGGGTCACTACTGAGCTGAAAGGGCATTAACCCACAATCATCCCCAAGTTCATTGAGAATGGTGATATCTCAGCCCTCTGGGCTCTGAGAGGAATTTATAACAGTGAACATAGAAACCCCAAAACAAGGACCATAGATTACCTCACATCTGCAACGACAGACTGCTTGTAAAATTTGGAGAAGGCAGATGTTGTATAAACCAGGTTTACCTGAAAAAGAAGAACCCGGATATCTGAAATTTTTCAAAATTGGCTTCCTTTCATGGTATGTAGCATGCTCTAGGTCCGAACTCTGATTAGCTAGCAAGAAGAAAAAAAGGCTCAAACTAAAGGCCTCTAACTCCAAAACCCGACATTATTCCTTGAATTCAAATAAATTTTTACTTCCTATAGCAGTCTTGGTTTACTTAATGTTCAATCTGCTTTCCGTGAAGAAGAGTTACCTTCATTTACTTATTCCCGTCTTTATACACTCTAATCAAGCTTAACTTATGTATTCTTCCTGCTCTAAAATTATTTTTTCCACAATGAATAAATCAAAATCCTGTAAGCTCACTTTGAAAGTATCTGAGCGAACATCTTTTCTGTCAATAAACAGCACTGAAAATTTAAGGATACATTCCTGTATTAACCACTAGGGGGCAGGTGGGGGCCACAGCCATGTCTACCATCTCCACTATAAACTCAACTAGGAAAAACAACCAGCCCTTTTAAAACTCTGTAATTGGCTCTCAAAAGAGAGCTATTTCTATCAATTTACCTTCATTGTTCTTACTTAGCATTTCTAAGCCAAGCTGACTCATCTGTCAAATCTTTTTCTCTTACAGTATTTCCCATCAGCAAAATCATCCACCTAACTGCCCAAGAGGAAAACAAATTTAGAAATAGGAGCACATACAGACAGCGTAGTGGAAAAATTATAAGCTGTGGAGTTTAAATTTACTATGCAGTACAGAACATATCTACAACTTCTGGGCCTCGACTGTGTTTTTTATATTTTTCTCCTTTAATCTTAATTAAAAAAAAAAAAATCTGTGAAGTGGTGATCAAAATGCTTACCTCTGTGATCATTTGAGGAACAACTGATATATTTTAAAGGGTTTAGCAGCCTACTCAGTATATAGAAAGCCTTCAATAACTAAGAGCCACTGTGCCCATGCGTGTCTTTGCTTGCTCCCTCCCAGTCCTTCCTCACTGCAGTGGAGTCACTGCTGTGTAGGCCAACCCTCCATTGCTACACAGATATGAATTGGCAGAAACTTTCTGGTTAGTAAGATGTACCAAGTGCCATGAATAGACACTAATATTTTTCTATTTGAACAGTTACAATTTTACAAAATCATCTAAGGAAGTAATCAGTGATACACATATCAATAACTTATGTGACAGTTCTCTCTTCTTTTTTTTTTTTTGTGACAGTTTTCTTACAGCATTATCGATAGCTGCAAAATCTGGAAACAATATCCAAGAAAAAACAATTTGCTATTTTCATAGCTATTAAAACATGCTTTTTAAAAGAATTTTTACTTCCATAGAAACATGCAACCTAATGTTGAATTACAAATCAAATTATAAAACTGAATATCTACTAATACCTCAACATTGAGCTATACCCCCTTTGTCTATGTCTGTGCAGAATAAAAGTGGTTCTATCTCCATTTTGATGCTAAAAAAGATTTTAATGTTCTTTTTACACTTTTATAGATTTTACACTTTTTTATTTATACTTCATACCTTTTTATATTTTTTAAATTTACACTTTATGCTTTTAATTATTTTAGTCCTTGATTTTTATACTTTTCTAAATTTTTATAATAAGTACTAGTTCTTTAATGAGAAAGTCTTTTTTAAGATTTATTTTATTGTTTTTGACAGTGGAGGAAAGAGAGAGACAGAGAGAAGAGGGAGGGCTCAAAGCAGTCTCCATAGTTGTTCTTCATCAGTTTTCGACATGGTTTCATTCCACACAGGTGGGCAAGGAGCTGCACAGGGCAAGAACCGGCCAGGGGCCTGCCGCATGGGAAGTTCACCTCAGCAAGAACCGAACTGGGGCCACACTCCAGTTCAGCATATGGGTCCCACGGGCAGGGATTCAATCCTCAGAACCCGAGGCTGGAAGGCAAGCACTCTATCCGCTCAGCCATCCCAGCCCAAGTTTGATTTTTGTCTGTTTGTTTGTTTGTTTTTAAGCGAAAAGATGTCAGTGTATTAAGGTTGAAATAAATTCATACTGATCACAGAATTAATCAGTCTGAATGTAATGTCAGTACTGAAAGACATTTTTTAAAGCATGCAATTTCAATTTATTGAGATAAATATCAGAAGGAACCAGTTGAAGAAATGAAGACTCTTAAATCAGAGAAACAAGAATGAAAGGTTGGTAAAGGTAGTGCCATTTTGAAGAAAAACATATAAACTTTTAATTTTTTTAATTTTGAAAAATGCTTTATACATCTATTAATTCAAAAATGTGGTCCATTGAGAGATGCCCATCCAGAATGAAAGGCATTTTAAAAGATCAACTGATCGAATTTCTTTTACAGTTGAAAAAAACTGAAGCCCAGAGATCTGTATCTTTTTACTTTCAGCAGAAAAAAATAAGCAATTCTATCAAATAAGTAATTCTATCTTACAGAAACCATCAGCTGAAAATTTCACATTTCCCTCTGACTTCTTCCCTTGTTCATGCTGCACAGTATGACACTTGTGACTGTTAACCCCACCCCACCCCATTCTGCCTTGCCTCTCACCCCCACCCCCACCCCCATCACCTCACCACTTGCTGCACCGTCCGTGCTACTGACAGAAATTCCCTGGAATCCTTCTGTTGATGTTCAGGAAGAAATTCAATGTTGGTGATGCGGAACATCCCAACAAAGTAAAAAGCATCTTTGCTTTCTGTCTTACCTGTAACACAGAGAAAAGGCAGGTTGGGGGCTTTCCCACACACGTGGTAGACACACTGTCTGATCTATGTCAGTCTCGGGCTCCTAAAATGATTTTATTTTAGGCAACTGCGTATTTTACTGGTTCACAGTTCTAAAACAGAGTTCATAAAATCTCTTCCATCAGTAGTAAACACAATATCTCTTAGAATACTCAGTTTCTGACAAGTACTTAAGAATAAGATTAAAAGGTAAAAGACAGAATTCCTTGACCTTATACATGTCGTAGTCACTAAGGGCCAAAAAAAAGCATATATAATTTTCATGAATCCCAAATCTATGGAAGGTAAGGAGGTAAAAAAATTAAAAATGTATCCCATCAATCTCTGAGGTGAATGGAGTGTAGTGAGAGAAGAGGGGAGGTTCACCCAATGGACCCTCACGGACATTCTCTCCCTGACTCATCTGGCTGAGGCCCAGGGTGCTGGGCCAGTCCCGAGCACTGTGCAGTGCTGGGAGATTGCAACCTTCTGATGATCCACAAAGTGCAGACCTCAGCCCAGTGTCAGGCCATTCCTGCCCAAACACTCTGCGCAGTGAGGACCAAGGATTGGCTGTCAGACCTGCCCAGAAACTTCGGACAAGACAAAGATACTACTGTGTCTGAGTTGCCTTTAGGCACCTGAGAATAGCTTGGGGAGATGAGGGCTCTCTTCTGCTTTTCTTTTTCATCACCAACGTCTTACTGCCATGTGGCACCATCCCAGGCTCCCAAGGCCAAGGAACCTTTCTTCCGTGTGTTCTGCCTCACTGTATCGTAAGTTCTGTCCTGCATGTCTGTCCTAAAGGAGGAACGGTAACTTTCCAACCCCTAATGTAGCCAGGAAGTGCCTGACAATTCTGAAGTTCAATAAATGTTTGTGGTTAGGAAGGGGATAGAGGAAGAGGGGGAGATAATATTCTCTCTTAGCACAATGCCCAGCACATTGAAATGCTAAATAAGTGATGACTGAATTAAAAAGATGGTACATAAGGATAATACTAAGTTAAATAAGTCAGATGGAAAAGGATAAGAATCAAATGATTTCACTCATGTGGGATATCAAACAAAAAGCAACAAAGGAACAAATAAAATAAACGAACTCATAGACACAGACAACAGTATGGTAGTTACCAGAACAGAAGGGGGTGGGGGAGGATGAAGAAGGTAAAAGGGTTCAAATATACGGTGACAGAAAATTAGATTTTGGGTGGTGAACACACAACGGAATATATAGATGATATATTTTAAAATTGTACATCTGAAACTTACATAATGTTATTAACCAACACTACCCCCAATAATTGGGGGAAAAAAAGAAGGTGCAATCTGTGTGAGTAATAACTTATATGACTCACCCAGGGTCACATTGGTTCCAAGCAGTTTAGTGAGGTGTAGGAGAGGCAGGGGCACAGGGGAAGGGGCAGGAGGCCTGAACTTCTGTCTTAGATTTGTCCTTTGATGTTATGTGACCTTGGACAAATCACCTTGCCTCACTAGGTCTTCGATAAAAAAAAAAAAGGTTGTTTTTGTTTCTGGTTTACCAAGGAAGTGCTTCTTGACTTATTTTTTCTCTTCCAAACTCTAACATTTGAATGAGAGCTATGACCTCTATTCAGAAGCTCACACCTCCTGCTGGTATCAGTAAATAACTTATAAATCAGGATAACAACAATGCAAGGGAGATCAATTTGACCTTGACCCAGATTACTTTTATCTTACTCTTTAGCTCATCACAACATATAAGCCCCTGCATGGTCTCTGATGATCTGTCCACTTCATGTCTCAAGGTCACCCTCCTCGCCCAACATATATCAAAACTAACCTGTGTTGTTTGTTGACAATTATCACTTGTCCAAACTAGCTTCCCTTTGCTCATACCGGTCTGTCTTCTTGAAATGCCCCTCTCTGATTTTTACACAGCCAAAAAACATAACCCAATGATGTTCCAAAATTTTATACAAATATGCTAGGGCAATGCAAAGGTATCAGTTGAGAGTCAGCAGAGAATTGATAGGAAATAAGTTGGTTTGTTCTGGGTTGCAGTTCTGTGCCCTTTGTGTTGTCTTAGTTGCCCATTGACTTGACTTCCCCCATGAGCCTATAAGGGCAGAGATCCTTCCTCATCTACATGAGGACAGAGATCCTTCCTCATCTACATGAGGACAGAGATCCTTCCTCATCTACATGAGGACAGAGATCCTTCTTCATCTACATAAGGACAGAGATCCTTCCTCATCTACCACTCTGTCCCCGTGCATATCACAGGCCCCAGATGGCACTCCAAGTGTCAGATGAATTTTCAGGAACCAGCTGATGAAGCCTTACTCTGGATTCCATTCCTGGGTAGGTTGGATGCCTCCCTTCTGTGATTGCCAAGTAATTGCCTAAGCAAACAGACAAAGAAATCGCCTTACTCTCCTCTCTAGCAGTGAACTGTGAGCTTTTTGAAAGTAGAAATGCATCTGTGAGCTTTTTGAAAGTAGGAGATGCATCCTGGTATGCCTGATGTCTTACACTGTGCCACACACATTTCAGGTGATTAATTTGCATATCTGTGAATGACTAGAACCGTTCAAGACAATATTCATTAATTCTTTGCCTGTAAATCTTACTTTCCAACCAAATGTTAATATCTTTGAGAGCACACACATCTTGTATCAAATATATTAAGATGTATAGAGTGGGGAGTCTAATATAAGTCAATAAATGCTATAGTTGCTGAACCGCATGGGTGTGTACTCTCTAAGGAGGAATTTAATTATGACTCTGTTCCAAAGGGATCAATCAGATTGACAAAAACATAAAAACCAAGGAGAGAAAGAAAGGCTCATGAGTAAAATGAAGCCCAGGGAGCTGGAATGAATATAAGGTTGCTTAGAAACAGGCAGTGGGTGGAATGAGAAAACCAAACAGCTTAGTAGTCTATTCACTTTTTAAAGCTAAAAATGGATTACATTTCTGAACTAGTCAAAATCTGCTCCTGAGCTTCCGCCTCAGCTTTTCTCATCTCTCCATCTCTGCTCCTCTTACTCTCCTATGGCATGATAGCAGCGCAGGTGAGGAAAAGGAGAAATGGAAAAGACTATCCTGGTTTCTTTCTCCTTTAAACCTCAACAGTTTGGAAATGGCTGAGTGGGAAATAGGAAGATTCTCTCCAAAACACCCAGGGGTGGGCCTGCCTTTCTCCAGCTGAGCTCACAGGACAAGCCCTAACCCCAAAGCAATACAGTCTTTAACTCACTGATGTAGAGCCACAGAAGTGTCCAGGCTATGACTGCTAGGATGAATAAAAATACTGTGAAGAGGATGATTTTATTTTGGACAGTCCAAAAGGGAGCTTTCTTCTTGGATTGCTGCTTGGGTTTGGCTTTGCTGATGGGTTTTCGAGGTGGCCGTCTCCCTGGTCTCAGTGGTCTCACTGGTCTCACTGGTCTCCCTGGTCTCCCTGGCAGCTTCCCCGGGGCACTGATCACCTGAACTGAGATGTTGGATATCTTCAAAAGGAAAAGAAAGAGGGATTATCAATTAGAAGTAGTCTGGAGCTGAACTGGAACCATTTAGTGAAGAGAATCTTCGTGCTAGAAAGCCTAAATATGTCAGTCAAATAAGTGATAAAAGCATAACGAATAGACTTGCATTGAATCACACAATTTAGATTAAAAAAAGAAAGAAACAGACATTTTAAGAACTCTAGTGAAATGGTTCCTAGCTCCTCTCTTTAACTCCCCAGTTCTGCTAAACAGGTGCATTGGTAGAGGTTAGGCCTGCATTTCATGAAGTATAGACTAGAGGACCTGAAGATGAGGAAGTTAGTATTCCACGTGGGTCAATTTATGTGTATGCAGCTGTGGACATGCATGCATGTGTTTAAAATGTTTGCATTATGTATTTTTTCTCCCACAACCAATCTATTCCGGGCTGAGACAGGATTGAAAATAATAATATACATGAGCTTCTCAGAGAAATGAATTGATTTCCCAGTTATGGCTTCATGCCTAAGTGGTAGGAAGAAGGAGTGAAAGATAATGTAGTGGTTTTTATGGAGGGCTACAGGATAGGGACTGAAGTGCTTGTGTGACCATTGTCTCACATGTGTGCATTTTTAGCCTGTCACTGAACTGATCGATGACTCGGTTTCTCAATCACAAATAAAAGAATGGTTATAAATTAAGAATAAAATAGAAGGGCTCAGATTAGAAAGTTATTGGTTTTAGCATATTGATGTACAAAGTGTTACACACAAGAGGAAAAAAATACATTATTTAACTGTTTCCCCTTCTCTTTTTTTTCCTCCTCTACCCTCTGCCATTTGATCCTGTGAATTCTTTAATAATGTATGCGAGAGTTTAGCTTCTTTGAAGGAGAGATTTATACATGTCAGGGTAACTAAACTCCAGTGATGAAATGACTTTTAACCACACATTCTTTTAAAAGCAACAATCTAGAATACCAATTCCAAAGAGATAATCTCTTGTTTGAGCTCTACTCAGAGTTCTGTCATTCTCTCTTATTTTCTCTCACTCTTCCCTTCAAAGTACATGTTTCCAGTCTTTAATCCTACCAATTAATGGGATAATATGTGGCCAAGTACATTCTGAATTATTCATGGCTTCCTCATTCATTTTTGCCAAACACCCTTGTCAACGCCTGGAGTGAAATGTAGCTTATATCCCTCTCCTGGTGAAATTGAACTAGACCAGACCTCATTTCATGTGATGTCCTGCATGAGTGAGGATGATGTTTCTAAAAAGAAAAACATTCCATTGCAGGATGAGTTGACTATGGTATCAAGCTACTTTCAAATATTCCCCCAAAGAAATAAAGGGAAAACTCACAGAAATGGTAGCACATGTAGCACTGACAAGGCCAAGGTTGGGTCTTTAAGTGCAGGCAGTCTCAGTTAGCATGATTAATTTTTAAAATGGAATTTGTAGAGAGATCAGCACAATTTCCCTGGAGTTTTAGAAAAACAGCTGCAAATCAATTGCTAAGTACAGCACTCTAAAACAAGCCCCCATTTGTAAAATCCATTAAGTACCGTAAGAAGATAAAGTATTCTATTATTGTTGCCATTATTTTTATAAAGTAACACAGTCTCATTTTACTAACAGGGTCAAACAACCAGTGCCATTCAAGTCACAGAGAAATCTTCCCACAGGGTACTTACATTCACGTCAGCAGGTTTTGGGGAAACATCACTATTTTCTTTATCCATTCTTAGGTGTTCTGTGTGTGAACATCCAGAAGTGTCTCAATGCCAGTTTTCACCCTCTTACATTCTCGCTTGTGAAGAATTGGTTGCTGCACTCAAGCTAGCTTTCAGAGGAAAGGAATCAATTTACCTCCACTGGGTCCAGTTCAGAAACTGAAGCTGCCTCATTGCTATATAGTGAATGTTAAAGGGACCTAGCAGTCAGCTTTGTACCCCAAACTAAAGGCTTCTTAATGTAACTCTAATATCAGTCAGGCCCCTCAGAACTGAGATTTGAGACAAGGTTGCCTCACATGCATAAAATCCAACCACCCCAAAACATTTGCAAGTTATTTAAATTTTTGCCAGCCTCTACTAAAAAAATATTAAGAGCTCTCATTTACAACCCTCAGCTCTGCTTTTTAGAAATCCCCACACCCCCTATTTCTCTTTCCCCAGAAACCTCACTTTCCAATTTAGTTCTCAATTTTCCAGCTACCCTTTCTGAAAATCCCTATCTACAAAGGTTATCTTTTTTTTCTTTTTCACCCTCTCTTCTTGCAATCCGTAGTAAACCCAGGCTCTGTCTGATAAAAATCCCCTGTTCCCATCTCTCCCATTCTGTCTCACACCAACCTGAATTAAGTTCAAGGTGTGAAGAGGAGAGGAATGTAAGGCGCATTGTCAGAATTTTCATTAGCAGGTGGGGGTGGGGGGCACTCGGGGTCAAAGGAAATCCGATCAGTCGCCTTTGAATGGGGAAACACTACTATGCTGATCTGGACACAAATTTTGTTATCATTAAAGGCCAGGTCATAAAAAAGCAAAAGAGAAACTGCCTGCTGAAAGTGGTGAAAGGTTAGTAAGGACAGAATGGCAAAAAAGTTATATCATGTGGTGCAATTTGACTTCCTGGCTTTTACTATTTATTAATAACATTGATGAAACAACTAATGATGCTTTGGGCTTTATCACTGTAAGACTGGGATATTGAAAAATGAACTCCTTTTTAATTGCCCGTCTTTTCTGTATCATTTCTCTTATTTCTACAACTACTTATTTTGCCAGTATGAGTAAATAATATGCGACAGGCAATGGCCACAGACAGACACTTCTCGAAAGTCAAACTTTCAAGGCTCCTCTGAGCCCGCATTTTGACAAGGCCTCATCCTGACCTCCTCTTGCCTACCCCGGGTGTGGCAAGAATCCTGCTGCCTGGTGAGACTCTGCACCTTTGAGATTTGATCACGTTCCTCATCGCCCACACTTGATGTATCAATCTCTGGCCCACTTTTATCAAGAAACCCCACCCCTCAAGGTCTCCTCTTAGGAATTGTCCATCCATTGGCCTCCTCACTCTATTAATTGGCCATAAATCAACAGCTGTCTTTACTATATTTAGAATTAAGCAAATTCTATGATGAAGTCTCTTTCCTGCATTAAAATAGCCCTGAATAAAATTTGTGTTTGCAGCCTTACACTGGTGTCCAGCTCTGTTTATCTTTGAAACCATCAAGAACGGGAAGGGGCAGTAAGTCATAGGAGGCTGTACTATATGTACAGAATTTGCAAACAATTATAAAGCCAACTAAAGGCTGCTTAAAAAAAAAAGATTTATTTATTTATTGAGAGGAGGGAGGGCCCAGAGCCGTCTCCATTGTTGGACATTATTAGTTGTGACATGGTTTCATTCCACACAGGTGGATGTGGGGCCATGCAGGGTGGGAACCAAACTGGGGACCTCTGCCATGAAAGGCAAGAACCTTTGGCGCCATCCTAGTGGACAGCAGCTGCACCACAGTTCAGAAAATTGGTTTGTACAGGCCGGGGCCATGAGTCAAATCCCAGACCTCACAATTGTGAGGCAAGCACTCATACGCTGAGCTATCCTGGCATCCCAAGGCTGATTTTTATTATAATTATTTGCCAGTAATTCTAAATAATGTCAGTGATAATATATATGCTCCTCTCCAAAACACAATCTTTGACTGTTATAGGCTTTAAACAATTGCTGCCATTAGAACTGAGTTTTAATAATATATGTGTAAGCTTCAAATGAGCACAATTTTATTACTCATCTTTTAATAAGTAATGAATGTCATTTAGAAGTTAAGAAGTATACAGAGCATAAAGTGCAAGGTATAATATTTTATAAGTAATATTTTGTATGCAATATTTATTTTGTTAATTTTATTTTCACTAACGTTATTCAAAGTTGAATAAATTTTTCACTGTATTTTTCCAACAATTTATTGTTAGTTATTTTGTTTCATGATGATTATTGAAAATGTTTTCATTGTAGAGAGACATGGGTTGTTGAAAATGGTCTAGGGATGCCAGGGGAGCTCAGCAGTAGAGCTCTTGCCTCACAGTCCCAAGACCGTGATTCAGTCGTTGGCCACAGACTGTGCAAAACAACATACTGAACTGCGGAGCAGCTGGTGACCACCCGGATGGCTCAGTGGCAAAGGTTCTCACCTCCCAGGTGGGAGGCCCCAGCTCAGTTCCTGCCCCATGCGACCCCATGTCCACCTGTGTGCAATGAAACCATGTCACAGCTGATGATGTGCAGCTGGAGAGACTGCTCTGGGCCCTTCCCCCTTCTCTCTCTCTGTTTCACTCTGTCTCACCTTCTCTCAGACTATAAAATAAATTTTTTTTTTAAAAAGTAGAAAGAAAAGGAAGGAAGGAAGATCTAGGAAATGCCGGGATAGCTCAGTGGTTGAGCACTTGCCTCACCATCTTAGGTCCTGAGTTCTATTCCCAGCCCCTGCCTCTGCGGACCCTTGTGCTGAACTGTGGCACAACAGGTAACCACCCGGATGGGCTGCAAAGGTTCTCGCCTTCCATGCAGAAGGCAGCTGACTTGGTTCCCACCCTGCAACAATGTCACAACTAATCATGTACACCAATGGAGACTGCTCTGGGACCTCCCCTCTTCTCTCTCTGTCTCTCTCTCACACCTTCTCTCAAACAATAAAATTCATCTTAAAAAAAAGATCTAGTTTAGATATATGGCAAAGTGTAGTAAATGTTAATGGTAGAATCTAGTGAGTATGTGCATTTATACTATGAAATTCTTTCAACTGTCTTTTAGAAAGTTTTCTTGATAAAATGCTGTAGGGCGGGGAGTTTATCATCTCCAGGAGTCACTGGTTTTGAGAGGCAATAGCAGAGAAAGCTGAGGTATAAGATAAAACTCTTATAAATGAGCATGCATCCATCTTGTAACTTTTTTTTTTCCCCCGGTTCTTTTTTTTTTTTTTTAATTGTTAAATTTATTGGGATGACATTGTTTGGTAACAATTAGATAGTTTTCAGGTGTACAAATCTACACTACATCACCTATGTATTGCATTATGTGCTCACCACCCAGAATCAGCTCTCCTTCCATCACCATATATCCGGTGCCCACTCCTCCACCCCAACTCTCTCTCTCCCCTACCCCCTTACCCTCAGGTAATCCCCAAACTATTGAGTGTGTTCATAAGTTTTTGTTTCTTTGTTACTTTCAGTTTTATATTCCTCATATAAGGGAGGTCATATGTTTCCTGATTCTTTCAGTCTGACTTATTTTATTTAATAAGGTGGTTTCAGGGTCCATCCATGTTGTCACAAATGACTGTATTTTATCTTTTCTTATTGCTGAATAGTATCCCATTGTATAGATGTACAACTTCTTTATCCAGTCATCTATCAAAGGACACTTTGGTTGTTTCCATGACGTGGCCACCATGAACAGTGCTGCAATGAACATTGGGGTACATATACCTTTGCAGATTAAGGTTTTCAGGTGTTTTGGGTAGATACCCAGTAGAGGGATTGCTGGGTCATATGGTAATTCCATTCCTAATTTTTTGAGGAATCTCCATACAGACTTCCATAGTGGTTGTACCAGTTTACATTCCCACCAGCAGTTTATGAGGGTTCCTTTTTCTTCATAGCCTCTCCAGCATTTGTTGTTCCTTGTCTTGTTGATTATAGCCATTCTAACAGGTGTGAGGTGATATCTCATTGTGCTTTTTATTTGCATCTCCCTAATCTAGTGAAGTTGAGCATTTTTTCATATATCTGTTGGCTGTTTGTATGTCTTCAAGAGAGGAGTATCTGTTTAGGTCTGCTGCCCATTTTTTAATTGGATCGCTTGTTTTTTTATTGTTGAGTTGTACAAGTTCTTTGTATATTTTTGGTATTAGCCCCCTATCAGAGGCATTGTTTGCAAATATTTCCTCCCAGGTTGGTTGGCTGCCTCTTTGCTTTGTTGATGGTTTCCTTTGCAGTGCAGAAGCTTTTTAACTGGATAAAGTCCCATTCATTTATTTTTGCTTTTACTTCTCTCGCCATTGAGGTCAGGTTCATAAAGTCCTCCCTGAACCCCAGATCTATAAGTTTAGTGCCAATGTTTTCTTCTATGCAATTTATTGTTTCAGTTCTTATTTGGAGGTCTTTAATCCATTTTGAGTTAATTTTGGTATATGGTAAGAGATCATAGTTCACATTCAGCCTTTTGCATATGGTTTTCCAAGTTTCCCAACACCATTTACTGAAGAGGCTTTCTTTTGCTCCCTGTATATTTTTTGCTCCTTTGTCAAAAATAATCTGCACATATATTTGTGGGTTTATATCCGGTTTTTCAGTTCTGTTCCATTGGTCTGTGTAACTTATTTTCTGCCAATACCAAGCTATTTTGATTACTGAGGCTTTGAAGTACAGATTAAAGTTGGGCAGGGATATGCCCCCAGCTTTATCCTTTTTTCTTAGGATAGCTTTGGTGATTTGGGGTCTTTTGCGGTTCCATACAAATTTGATGATTTTTTTTTTATCTGTTTCTTGAATGAATGTCTATGGGATTTTGATGGAAATGGCATTGAATTTGTATATTGCTTTGGGGAATATGGCCATTTTATCTATGTTGATTCTTCCAATCCATGAACACGGAATATCTTTCCATTTCTTTGTATCCTCTTTAATTTCTTTTAACAGCGTTTTATAGTTTTCAGTGTATAAGTCTTTCCTGTTCTTTGTTAGATTTATTCCTAGGTATTGTTTGTTTGTTTGTTTGCAATGACAAAGGGAATGGATCTTCTCATCTGTCTTTCTGAAGTTTCATTGTTGGTATATAAAAATGCAGTTGATTTTTGCACATTAATTTTGTATCCTCCTTGTAACTTTCACTTGCATAAAAATTCTGGTGCAGAGCACCTTCAATCCCAGAACTTATGACCAAGGACAGTCACAAAGACCACATGTGGGTTGCTGCGTCCCATCATAAACAGCTTGAAAGACCATGAGGAGCTTTTTCATTCCTTTTCCAGGAACAAAGGCCCTTGTGGTGAGAGAAGCAGGGCAGATGTCTACCTGCCGGCCAACTGAGTAGAGAGTATGCAGTGACCTGGATCAAAGGAGAACTGTCTCTCCATTGAATTCAGAAGTCATCATTAGAATCACATAACTTACCTAAAAAAAATCAATTCAATACACAAAAATGTCTAAATATTTCAAACTTCTGACCCAAAGGCAAGCCCAGCGCACCTGAAGGCCTGGAGGTGGGGCTGAGATGTCCACCTAATCTGAGCCCTGGCAGAGAAAGCACTTAGCAGTGGCCTTGACAACTCCATCCTTGTCTAAGCAGAGAAGAGGCCAGCGCTCCGTAACCGAGAAAACTCATTTCTGCTACTTAGGACCCACTTCTCTCCATGATGATACATGGTCACATGCAAAGTTGCCATCTGATCACCACTCACCACGGAGCTTTCTGCAAGGGGGCGTCAATCCCGGGGAATCACAAGGTTGTACCGGAGCCTGGGAAGCCAGCCAGCCATTTAACACTATCACCCTCAGTGTCCTGCAACAAAATGACATGACAGTGATCCTGGCTTCCCTGTCTCTGCTGACTCCCAGGGAGCATGATCCTAACTCTTTGTCACATCACATGGAACTCTTTTTTTTAATTAAATGATGGGCTGGGGGGACAGGGGCATCTTAGAGAACCTCAGGATTAATCCCAATATTTCCCTTCACTGGTTTTCCTCCTCTGGGCTCATCCCTCACACATGCATATCACTTCTAACCAAATTTTCCTAAAACAACTCTAATGTCATGTCCATGTTTGACAATTGAACCCAGCCTCCTTCTGTTCAGTACCACTAGCCTGACAGTCAAGGTCTTCCCCAGTGTGACACCACGCTCCTTTGTGTGTCTTCCTGTCACATCTACTAAATGTGCTCTTTCAAAATACGCTTTTTCAATCTTTATTTATCCATTTGTTCACTTACCCATTAGATTTTTGCATGCCTACTATATGACAGAATTATTTTTTAAATGAATAAAATATATCATTGTCCTTAAAAAGATCTCAATAGAGAGGGGAGACATGCAAACTACCAATCACAATATTATGTAACGTAAGTGTTATCAAAGAGGTGTCAACAAATGCCATCGAATCATAGAGGAGGCTGATGTGAACAGCCCACTCCTCTGAATCTTTTGCCACAGTCCACATTACTTTATTCAACCCTAACCATGCTCTCTACACCTTACTCGTGCTAATAGCTCTCCTGTGAGTTTTTCCTCCCCAGTCTGTAGCACTCTCTTCTTTTCCCAAATTCAAAAGCTTTATTGTACATCCAGTTAATGAGAATTTAATAACGTTATAATAATTAATACCATTCTGTGGCATCTGTCATGTTGTCTTGGTTATTTAGCTTTGTCATATGTACAGCCTATCTCCAAGGTCCTTGAAGACAAAGTCCCTATATTAGCCTCTTTTGTGTATTATAATAGCCTTGCGGTCCTAAGGGAGATAGCCTTGTCAGGAATTACTTGCATCTGGGATTGTTTCACCTTATTTATAAACTAATAAGTTAGCCTGTTACTATGTCATTGGGTGGTGGCAGAAGATACAAGATTCATGGCTCAACAACCACGTGAGTATACAAGTTTGCATTGGTTCCCTTCTTTCCATAAATCCCACTGGAGTGACACAGTATGGTTCAGATAAATGCAGTGGGTTTAGTCATAGCTAAGGAACATGGAGATTGGAGAAGCCACCCCTTTCATGGCCAGCAATAAGCAAAAGTTGCTCCCTAAAAACATACCCAGAGACTTAGGGGAAGCCGGGATGGCTCAGTGGGTTAAGCGGTCACTTTGCAGCACCAGGGACCGAGGATCGAATCCCAGCCCCGGCCCGTGCGGACCCATATGCTGAACTGGGGAGTTCCCCCAGTTCAGTTCTCTCTCTCTCTCTCTCTCTCTCTCTCTCTCTCTCTCTCTCTCTCTCTCTCTCTTTGTCTCTCTCTGTCAAAACAATAAAAAAATTAAATAAATAAATAAATAAATAAACATACCCAGAGAAAGGCCAAGATAGAGAGCAGTCAGGACATTGTGTTCTTGGCACGCACCATGCGTCCATTTCCTGGGGCTGCCATGACAAATTACCCAAATGGTGGAGTTTAAAATAACAGAAATTTACTGTCTCACAGTTCTGGAGACCAAAAGTCCAAAATTAAGGAAGGTGTCAGTGTCAGCAAGGCTGATGGTAGCTGGGGCTCCTTGGCTTTCACCTACAATACTTCAGTCTCTGCCTCTGTTGTCACATGGGAGTCTCCACTCATGTGTCTCTGCATCTCTTTTCTTCTTATAAGGACACCAGCCACATTGGATTAAAGACCCACCCTACTGTGGTATGACCTCATCTTAACCAATTACATCTGCAATGATTCTATTTTCAAACAAGGTCATATTCTCAGGTCTTCAACATATCTTTTGGTGGAACATAATTAAGTCAATAACACCCTGAGAGGACTGAAAGAATGGGAGAGACTATTAGAAAATTGTCTGTTTTAACAGAGTAAACTTGCCTTTAACACACAGCACTGCAAAAATTCTAAAGCCTGGTCATAATCGGGAGCAGCTGCAGGTGGCGTTCTAATCATCTATCTAGATGCTTTCCTAAAACCTCACCTTCTGACTTCCTTTTCCTCCAGGGTGAGAAGGGGCAAGGATGGTGCAGTATGACTCATGATTAGTGTGCTCCACACCAAGGGCCAAATGGTCAGAAGAGATTGTCCTCCATTACACCAGTAAGTGGGAGAACAAAGGGGTGAAAGCTTCTGCCTCTTTTCTTTCTGGTTCAGTGGACCCATTAAAAAGACCTCTTTCCCTTTTTACATGTCTGGTGAGTAGACAGCTCAATTCAGTATAAATGTGTGGATGAGCTAAGGGGCACTTGGTAAACTAGTTCAGAGGTCATTTTCCAATATGCCCCTAACCAGAGAAGGCCTAGAGGGCCCAGACTGGCCCAAGTTGGTACACAGCACTCTCAGAAGGCTATCAACATATTGAGCTTGCAAAGCATCTGGCTCACTGTAGGAGCTGAATCAGCTCAATGTTTGATGAAAGAATGAATCTGCTGCACTAAAAATTACTGACTTCAGAAATTATGCAAAGGTCACTAGATTACAAAGGAATGCTTTCTAAAAACAAACTCTAAAAATCAGATTAATCAGATTGAAAGGATAGGATTTGGGAAATGACAGAATAATGAAAAATGAGCACAATTATGCTAGCAAGAATGACAAAAGAGATGAATCAGATGAACTTGGCACAGGGAGGCATGGGGAAAAATGAGAAATAAAAACAAGAGGAGGAGGGGATGCTGGAATAGCGCAACAGGTTGAGCGCTTGCCTTGCAACTGGGAAGTCCAGGGATCGAATCCCAACACTGGCCCATGCAACCCATATGCTGAGCAGTGGAGCAACTGGTAACCACCAGGATGGCACGGCAGCGAAGGTTTTTAGCTCCCACTTGAGTGGCCTCCAGTTCAGTTCTGCCCCGCACAGCCCACATCCACCTGTGGGGAGTGAAACCATGTCACAACTAATGATGTACAACTATGGAGACTGCTCTGGGCCCTCACAAGTTTTCTCTCTCTCTCTTGAACCTTCTCTTAAAAACAATAAAATAAATCTTAGAAAATAAATAAAACAAGAGGAGGAAACAAAGGGCAGGAGTAATTCATTTTATGTGTGTAGACCATGGCTTATTATAAATGGGCCTGGGGAGCATTTCGCTTCTTAGCAGAGTTCAGTCCTGCTCTAAAGAGCTGGTTTCTCCAGCAATTTCACTCTGCGATGCTGTTCCATGCTCTCAGTTTCTTTAGTCTAACACCTTGTCTTACTAACTTCCCCACAGGTTATGTGTATATTCTAGAATCCAAAATAAACACCATTAAACAATTTGCCCGTTATCCTAACTCATTCCCAACTAGAGGCCTCAGTGGCCTTGATGTAATTTACAAATGGCAAATGAGAAATACCTTCATATATGATCTGGTCATTTCTATCAAAGGTTAGATGCTTTGGAGCACTGCTAAAATCCAGACAAAAACACCAGTGATGTGGTAAAACAAACACCCTGCCCGCCCCAAACCCCTCAGTCCCCAGAAGAGAGAAATGTTTCAAAATCGAATTAGACCCTTCTACTCAGAGTGGTTTGACTCTGAGTCATTTCCTTCCTTAATTGAGGAAGTGATATAGTGCTGAAGTAGGACTTTTTTTTTCCTCAGTTATAAACCAACTGTAAGTTCAGGTTTTGTTCTGGCTGATCCATGCAATGTCAGTTTGATTTCTGTAGCATTAGCTATTAAATTATTTTTCATTCATTTCTACCAGCATCGGTTAGATTAAAGCTTCCCTAAAACCTCAGGGCATCTGAGACAGGTGTTTATTTGCCAGGTTTCCTGGCTGTCACATTGTTACTGAGCTCATCTGAGAATTCTAAACTATGGTTGGGAATATTCACGGGCCTAGCATCAGGATGTAGGGTCTCTGGTGGAATTCCATTGACTTTCCACAACAGGCTAAGTGCATCTGACTTAATGAGGGTGTTTGCTGCCATTCTCTCACTTTCACTTCAAGCATAAAGGACATATGAGTGAATGTCTCTGCTAAGTGATCATTCAGTCCATCAATTTGCTCCAATAGACCATAAAGAGTTTTATCTTAAATGGTATTTTTGCACTTCTTTCACAAGTTGAATGTCACTAGAAGTCCTTGATAATGCTAACTAACAATGACCCACAGCTGCCAAATTCCCCTTCTCAAGATTCAGGCTCTTCAGCCTCCCTGATAAAATGTCTTTGTGTCTTAGCAAGCCAGTGAATGATAGAATCTGTCCACTAGGCTGGTATCAGAATGTGAGGGTCATTGTTCACAGTAATCCAGAGCCACGAGTCAGGACTATGCAGGTAGGGGCTCTAATTTCTGATTCTCTTTTGATAAACCCTTATCAGCTGAAGAAATCTGTCCCTTAGAAAAAGCATGGGGAAGCCAGGATGGCTCAGCGAGTTAAGCACTCATTTTGCAGCCCTGGGGACCACGGATTGAACCCCAGACCCGGCTTGTGAGGACCCATATGTTGAACTGGGGTGTGCTTCCCATGAGGGAAGCCCCCAGATCGGTTCTTACCCCCCAGTTTGACCCCTGACTTGAGGGGGCGTGTCTCCCGTGAAGGAGGCCCCCAGCCCAGTTCCCACCCTGCACGGCCCCCATCCACCTGTGTGGAACAAAACCATGTCAAAAACTGATGGTGTGCAACTATGGAGACTGCTCTGAGCCTTCCCTCTTCTCTCTGTCTCTCTCTGTCTCTGTCAAAAAACAATAAAATAAATCTTAAAAAAATAAAAAGAAAAAGAAAAACCCTGAGAGGAGCAAATGTTCAATAAATCTTGGATAATGGAATAATTAAATATTAATCGATAACACCTACTAGCTACCATGAATTAATGAATACAACATTGCCAAAGACCCAGTTTATCCATCCTTATTCTTGTTACTAACAAGGAAAGTATTACAGACTGCTTTGCTTCTCAAAATTAAATTTTGTGTCCAAGAGAGCACCTCACTCAACTTACCCTAATCCTGGGCCTAATTAAAAGATCCCAAACAAAAATAAAGATTTGTACAACACTGACACAGATTGCAGGAATAATTCTGATCAAGAATCATATGTAAAGCAAACTACAGTACTTTAAATACTGGTTACTTATGTACACAAGGGTGTTCTGAATTCAAGGACAAATTAAACACATCTTTTGAGTTGGATCCAGCAAATCATACATATCTGCTCTTTCCTAAATTATAGACAACTCTTTCCTGTGAGTTCCTACTGGGGAAAGATTAAGTGCTAATCAAGTGCAGGGATCACATCTTCCTCTGTGTATCCCCCAGAGCCTATCACTGTGTCTAGGATGTACAAGTCATTGTTGTACAATGGTCTGGAACTCATAAGACTGGAATCATAATGTTCAGAGTTCAAATTCCAACTCTCCCTCTTACTAACTGGGTGAACTTGGGCAATCCTTTGACCTCTTTAATCCTCACTTTCCTTATTTGGAAAACTATGTATATACTTACCTGGTGGGATTATTATAAGCAGTAGAGGAGATGGATTATATAGCATACCTGATACTTAGTAGGTATTCAGAACAATTTTTTGAGTGACATTCTCTTATTTCATTATTTTTTTCTCTATAATTATCCTGAAGCAAGATTTCTTCTCAGGCAGAGTTTCTTGTTTTGCAATCTATGTAAGCCAAGCTCATTACTTCTTAAGACTTGATGCATGTTCTCCCAAAGAATTATTGACCCAAGAATATGGAACCAGAATGGATCTTTAGCTTTATCCAATAGAAGACCACTCAACATGCTTCATTAAAATAAAGGTGAGTAGGGCAATATTCATACTAAACACATTTGAACCATACTAAAATTTATCTTTGCCCTTCAAAACAGCTTTACATTCTTAGCTCAGGGCCATAAAAGTTGACATATTTATTTGGAGAATATCTAGTAGGCTCATAGTCACATCAGCTTTTTGATTTAGCTGAGTGGTAAATCAGCTAAATCAATTAACCACATTTTACCACTCAGCTAAATCAATTAACCACATTTTGCTTTAGTCCTCTTCTAAGACATTCAAGTTGAATTCTGGAAATGATAATTTAAGTTTTGGTTCCATATTTTGCAATATATATATATATATATAATATATATATATATATATATATATATATTATATATATAATATATATTTATATTTAAACCAATTGACCCTTCTGTCCACCAACCCTGTGTATTTCATAAGTCATTAACAAGCATGAACAGTTCATGGATTTAATGTGTTCTTTGGCAGAGATGAAAAATGCTGAAATTTGGGGCACAGATCCAGCAATCATAAAATCCCTTTGTAGCTGCCCAGAACGAATGCCAAGTCCCACCGACATCCTAGTATGCCAGTGGTGTCTTTCAAAATATTCACACATATATTTTTTAAGTGATAATGCTGACAAGAGTATAGAGAAATGGCTACACAATCTTTGCAGGTGAGGTCATTAACTGGTAATGTGAATGATAATTTGAGAATATTAATAAAAATGAATATTTTTAGCCTCTAGCGAATTATCTTAAGGAAATTATTGTAAAGATGTATCTATAAAGGTGTTTTATAGCATTAACTTTAATGGTTAAATTTGGAAACATTCTAAAATTCAACAATGAAAGATTAAGTGAAATATGATATATCCATTCAGTGGATTTTCAATGAAAAACTATTTGGTCTTTTCCATGTAGAAAGGACCAGCTTCCTCGTCCTACATTGTTGGGACAGCCCCATGAGTCACATTTTTCTGTGAAGCTTCAGTGGTACCCAAGTTGTAGCAGAGAGAAACTATACTGCTAACGGATAACAGATATGTAGATTTTCTGAAACTATTATGCTAATTACATGTGCATTTTAATACAGCCACTCCTCACTTACTGACCTTCCTATTAATAAGTAATGGCTACTTGGACATAGGACCAGTTTTCCAGCACAGGAAATTCCCTTTCTCAGTCTCTGTCTCATTCCCAGAGTTGTTTAGTATTCACTACCTGAAGCATTCACAATCACACAAGACTATATTTTTCATTTATAAGTGTGGTATCGCATGATACTTACTGAAAAATACATACCCTATGGCACTGTGACACACCACATGACATTCACCTTTAAGTTTCTTGCTTATCAACCAATTTGCTTATTCACTTAATGACCTGATCATAAGAACAGAACTCAGTTGTTTAGTGGAGAGTGACTGTATTCTACAATCATGTGCACTAAATTGTGGGCAGTGGTTATCCTGGATGATGGGATTAAAAACAGTCTTTCATGTTCCCTTAATTGTTTGAATATTTTACAAAGTTTTACCCAGAGGGACAAATTTATGAGGGTGGACTGTTAAATTTTGCCTCCACTTAAATAGAAAATGAGCAAGAAAAGATATCTTAATAAAAAAATATACATATATACCTACATCATTTATTTTCAAAGCCGCATAATTATTATTCTACAAAATCACCACACACTTCAATACACTTCCACCAATGCTGCACTAATTTTTGAAATCTGTCTTTAAAAATATGAGTTTTTGAAACCATTTCCTCACTGCAGACTTCACCTCTTCATCACAGATGAACCGCCTTACCCAGTGACTTACTCTCCTCACATCAACATACATACTGATCACCATAAACGGCTTGCAATCATCTGTGAATTTCAATTGGAGGAACTTTTTTTGCTGTTAAGAATTCAATAACGGGATGCCGGCATAACTCAGCAGGTAAGCATTTGTCTCCCCGTCTAGAGGTCCAGGGTTTGATTCTCAACTCCAGCCCTTGCATACCCCATATGCTGAACTGCCCAGGTGGCTCAGCAGCAAAAACTCTAGCCTCCCATGAGGGACACCCCTGGTTTGGTTCCCACCCCTCACAGCCAGCCCCACATCCACCTGTGTATAATGAAACCATGTCACAACTAATGATGTGCTCTGGGCCCTCCCCTCTCCTCTATCCCACACACACACACCTTCTCTCAAACAATAAAATAAATCTTAAAAAAAAAAAAAGAATTCAGTAACAGCTTGAATTGAATGCCTGAACACTTTCATCGATGTGTACTGGGTAAGAAACGTAAGCATCTGTAGGTGCAAGGTCAAAAATGATGGAGGAGAGATACCATGTGACCACATAGAACCAGTTATATCCAGATATGTCTAATGTAACAAAAAATAGTACAGTAGAGGTCAAATTTATCAACCCACCCTAATATTTTTTAAATATAAAAATAAAAGACTATCATGCTGGCCCAATGCACAAATTTCCTGAATTTAGAGGGATAATCAATAAATTAAGCATGCTAATAATCATTAAGATCTGTGTTATTAATAAGGTGGTGGCAAGATAATAAAATAGCTACAAGCCAATATCTAGAATTACTATGTGCTTCCAAGCAGTATTGTTTCAGAGACTCATCTATTATGCAATAATTCACAACTTGTAATGTAAGGCAATTTCGATTTACTCATGTGTTGCAGAAAGTATTGTTAGAAAATATTCAATTATCTTTCTATTGTTTGTTGGGTGCACATGATGGCAAAGTACTCTCTTGACATGAAAATTCCCATTCCTACAATTTTCAGCATGTCAGTATTGCGTGAGAAAAACTAAGCACCAGAGACCTAGAAGAATACTGCTCAGTTGGCCCCTTAGCCAGTAGTTTTTTATTTTTTTTTTAAGATTTATTTTTATTGTTTTTGACAGAGAAAGAGAGATACAGAGACAGAGAGAAGGGGGAGGGGCCAGAACAGTCTCCATAGTTGCACATCATTGGTTTTCCACATAGTTTCATTCCACAGGTGGGTGCGGGGCTGCACAGGGCAGGAACTGGGCCAGGGTCTCACCCCAGTGAGAACTGAACTGGGGGCACTCCCCAGTTCAGCATATGGGTCCACACGGGCCCGGGCCGGGATTCGATCCTTGGTCCCCAGGGCTGCAAATTGTGCACTTAACCCACTGAGCCATGCAGGCTTCCCCAATTAGCCAGTAGTTTAAATGGCACAGTGGTGTTCCTAGGAAACACAGGGTTTTCATAGTGACTATAGTTTAGCTCCCCTCGATCATCACTGCTTAAGATTAGGAAGAATACATAGCATACTAAGTAGGTCTATAATTTAAGAGAGAAAAAAGGTTGCATTTTTAAAAAAATGAACTTGACTATACTCAGGATCCAATCAACCATTAGATGATTTTATGGAGCTGAAGTGGGTAGAGAACTATCAAGTATTAGTACCTACTGTTTAAAGAGGTTCTTAAACAATGCTTGGGAGCAGAGAATCTTATTTTACTCCGGGTATATAGGGGTCTTCAGTTTACTCAGTATCTGTACAATCTGGGCATTACCAAGACCACATGAAAGATGGTCTTGAGTCTACATCATTCAAGAAGCTGATCATGGGCTGTTTAAATGGGGGAAATTTAGTCTTCAAAATGTCCAAAGGACTTAGGCATACAAACAACTTGCAAGAATGATGCACTCTTTTCTGCCAATAATGCTTCCGTAATTTAAAATTTTATCTTTGTGTTTTAAGGTTACTGTAACAGTAAAAGAGTCATAATTAATAGGATTAGTTCAATTTTAAATATTTATTTGTATTGGTTTTTGACAGAGAGAGAGAGAGAAGACAGAGACAGAGAGAAGGGGGAGGGCCCAGAGCAGTCTCCACAGTTGACAGCATTAGTTTTCCATATACTTTTACTCCACAGGTGGATGTGGGGTTGTGCAGGGCAGGAACTGGGCCAGGAACCTCCTGTATAGGTCCTGGCAAGAACTGAACTGGGGG
>PVKE010021818.1:0-26139 GCA_004027555.1 Craseonycteris thonglongyai
TGGGAGGCATGCTCCCTCGAGCCAGGTGCTGAACCAGGGGGTGAGAACTGAACTGGAGTATACTCCTGTTCAGCATATGGGTCGCATGTGCTGGGGCCAGGATTCAATCCTCTCTCCCTGGGGCTGCAAAGCAAGTGCTTAATCTGCTGAACCATCCCAGCTTCCCCCATCTGTCCATTTTTAATAGGGTTGTTTGTTTTTATGTTGCTGAACTATGAAAAAAAATTTTTTTATCTATTGTGTATATCAACCCCTTACTGGATATATGATTTGCTAATACTGTCTACCATTCAGTACGTTGCATTTTCTCTTCAGTGTGCAGAAGCTTTTTAGTTTGATTAAATTCCATTTGTTTATTTTTGCTTTTGCTTCTTTCGCCTTTGGAGTCATTTAAGAAACATGGTAAGACTGATCTCAGGAGCTTACTGCCTGTGTTTTCTTCAGACCTGAATTATTTGTTTAGGGTGTAAGATAGGTGTCCAGTTTCCTTCCTCTGCATGTAGCAGTCTAGTTTTCCCAGCACCATTTTTTGAAGAGAGTGTCCTTTTCCCACTATATGTTCTTGATTCTTTGGTGTAAATTGTCATGTATGTGAAGGTTTATTTCTAAGCATTCTGTTCCACTAACATTTGGGTCTATTTTTATACCTGTAACAAGTTGGTTTGATTAATATAACTTTGTAGTAGAGTTTAAATCAGGAAGTGTGATGCTTCCACCTTTATTCTTCTTTCTCAACATTGCTTTAGCTATATGGGATCTTTTCTGATTCCATACAAAATTTTTAAGATTATTTTCTCTCTTTCTGTGAAATATGCCATTAAAATTTTAATAGGAATTAAGTTTAATCTCTAGATGACTTTACATATTATGGACATTTTAACAATATTAATTCTTCCAATCTTTGAACATGAAACATCTTTGTAGTTACTCATATTTATGTTTTCACTAGTTTCTTTCATCAGTATTTTATAGGTTTAAGTGTGAAGGTCTTTCACCTCCTTGGTTAACTTTATTTTTAGGTATTTTAATTCTTCTTGATGTGAATGCAAATGTGGTTTTTCCCCCTTCCATAATTTCTCTTTCTTATAGTTCAGTGTTAATGTATAGAAATTACTCAGTTTTCTGTATCTTGATTTTGTATCCTACAACTTTAATGAATTTGTTTATTAGTTCTGATAGGATATGCATACTAATTGTTTAGGTCTAACAGGGCATGATCTATATAACATGATCAAAATGGTGATCAAAGTTATATGGTAGTCTTTCCTCTATATATGTCTCCATATATGTATATATGGTATATAAGAGATGTCCAGGAAAAAATCCAGACATTGTCATTATAACGAGAATGGCTACATGGCTGGATACTTCCTGGACAAACCCTCGTATGTGGTTGAATATACAACAGACAAAGGCAGTGTTTTTACCCTAAATGCATCTTATATATTGCTTTCTAATAGGTATTTCAAATGTATGAGGTTCACAATAAATATAACAAAACATAAAAAATTTACAAAGAAGCATAAAAATATCCTTAGAGTTTTTAGAAATTCTCAAAGTAGAAAAAATGGTGTAATATAACGAATCATGTAGCAAATAGTATCTTTATGCAAAATAAAATAGAAAGTTTCAAAACACATTATTTATAACACTCCAAAATAGAAGTTAATGGCAACATCTTTGCTGTTTCATGATGGTTATGTTTACAACAGTACATTGTAGATTAGTGGATGGGATTTATAATTGTTAAAATTGCTTATGTTTCATATTTATGCTTTTGGAAGTTATTGTACAATTGATTGCAAAATTGTGATGTGTTGAGAACTTATTATCTATCATTCATTTGTAGGAATTAGCATACAATTGGACTTTTCATGCCTTCCAGGAGACTTTCAAGTTTTATAGTTTGATTTAATTGTGCAACTAAGGATTAGTACACAAATCCAAACTTGTACTCAAGTTATATTATTATAACCACTGGCAATATAACTTACTTCCCTGTAACAAACATTGCTAAGTGAAATCACAGTGGTGTATGCAAAATGATTTAAATATGTATCCATCAATGGAAGTCATTTTCATCATCACACATTCATTGAGCATCTATAATGATGATGGTTATTACTAGCATTAGATATACAAAGAACAACTGTGCCCACAGTAAATGTGTCATGGAATGAAGGTCCTGGGCACTCTGCATAAAACTAAATTTAAACAGAAAAGTTATCTTTTTGCTAAAAACCCACCAATTACATACAAAGTATTTCACATGGAATCATGGTAGTACTTATTAACGGCGTGCACATATATCAATTAAGGAGACATTCTACATCTAGATAAATTTAGGAAATGGTTAAAACTCTTGCAGGAATTCTCACAGTATTTAATATGCAAACTCATATTTGTATGTCATTTAGAATTTAATATCATATGCAGTATACCTCCAATTCAGATTGGTATGGTACCACTGTTGCCCTCTACACATTGTTTTAAAATTTCCTAATAGAATATCTTTAAAAATTGGAGGCTGTAGAGTGTAGGCATTGCAGTCAGACAGGGATGATGTGAGAAGGTTTCAAGGCAGAGGTTGAAGCAGTTGGGAAAATGTTTAAATTCAGCTCATCGGAAGGAAATGCATAGACATTTCAGGTATTTGGAAAAGAAAAATCACAAACTAAGTGAGAAAAATGTGTTGCTTGATGATGAGAAGGCTTGCATGCAAGAATATATTACCTCTGTTGTCATCGAGATAAATATCAGGAGAGAGAGGGTTGTTGAATATAGATCCATTATAACAATAAATGAATATGATATCTAAAAGGTATTAGTATGTATTAAACATTATAGTAAGAACTGTATTATATTTCTTAATAAATAGCAAAGAGTTGAAGAAAAATATCTGTGACACCTGTAGAGGAGAATGGGAATAATTTATAGATCAAGACCTGTGATTATCCCTCCCCCTTCTCTCTGTCTCTGACTCTGTATCTCTCTCTCTTTCTGTCAAAAACAATAAATAAATCTTATAAACAAACAAACAAACAAACAAAACAAACAAAAAAGACCTGTGATTACACAGAGTGTTTATTCTTGGAAAGGTGTGGGAAGCTACCTTCTCTGAGGCAGAATGGGCACTTGATCAGAGGTTCTCATGTGTCCCCTCACTCAGCAGTGTTAGTGTCACCTGGAGACATGTTTGAAATGAAAACTCTGGAGATCTATTAGTTTGAACTGCTGTTACTAATTTCCAAAGACTGATGGCTTAGAGAACAAAGATTTATTTCTAATAGTTCATTAGGCTAGAAGTTCAATACCAAGGTGCAAACATGATCAAGATCTTGGGAAGGGCCCATTCTTGATTTATAGAGTGTTATTTTCCTAATTAACTATGGAGGTGGTGGGG
The DNA here is from genome assembly GCA_004027555.1 of Craseonycteris thonglongyai. Lineage (NCBI taxonomy): Eukaryota > Metazoa > Chordata > Mammalia > Chiroptera > Craseonycteridae > Craseonycteris > Craseonycteris thonglongyai. The sequence goes on from PVKE010021818.1 coordinate 3,404, forward strand.
CTAGATACCTGACAGTTTGTGTTTTTTACAAGCTCTCCAGGTATTTCTGTTTCATCTTTGAGAACCAATGCATTTGATGTTAATTCTGAGGATATATTGATTTCTTTTTTCAGAAAGATCATGTGTTTCCAAGCATTTGACATAAAAAGCTCAGAAAATATAATGATCAAAGCTTCACTCCTTCTAAGAGAGATTAGATTAGACCACTGACTAAAAATGAAGCAGAAGAGTGAAGATGGAAGGCTTCTGTAAAATGCAATGTATGTTTTACAGGATATAAATTAAAGAGGAGGGTGCAGATTAAACAAGAAAACATGAAGTATTTGATTTACTTACTCTATTTTCTCTAAGAATGTTCTACACCTTAAGAGTGTGAATGGTGAAAGCAGACAAAATGAATGGCAGAATGAGGTGTATGCATATTTTTTACTGGTTATGGTAAGTTGTCAAGGGAACTTGTGATTCTTTTGTGCTAGTTAATAAACATTTTTCAATTATTTTTGTGGGGTCTTTTTTGCTATTAAATTGTATGAGTTTTTTATGTAAATTTATTTTATTATATATATATATATATATATACACACTGGTATATATAGTAACGGCTTCTAAGCTTTATGATTTGCGAATATTTTCTTCCATTCCATAAGTTATGTTTTCATTTTATTGATCATTTCTTTTGCTGTACAGAAACTTTACAGTTTGATGTAGTCACATTTTTTTATTTTTTATTTGATTACTTATGCTTTAGTGTCATACCAAAAAAAGTCACTTCCAAGGCTTGTGTCAAGGAGCTTTTCCCCATTTTCTTGTAGGAGTTTAGTGGCTTCAGGTCTTTAATACATTTCAAGGTAAGTTCTATGAGTGATGGAAGGTAGGGCTCTAGTTTCATCCTTATATATATATATATTTTTTTTTGATAGAGACAGAAACAGAGAGACAGAGAGAAGGGGAGGGCCCAGAGCAGTCTCCGCAGTTGTATGCCATCAGTTTTCAACATGACTTCATTCCACGCAGGTGGGTGGGGGCGGCACAGGGCAGGAACTGGGCAGGTGCCTCCTACACGGGAGACATGGCCCCGTGTGTTAAGGGCTGAACCTGGGACCTCCCATATGGGAAGCTTGCCCCAGTGAGTACCGAATTGGGTGCCATACCCCAGTTCAGCATTTGGGTCCACATGGGCTGGGGCCAAGATTTGATCCTCAGACCCCAGGGCTGCAAAGGGAGTGCTTAACCCCCTGAGCCCTGGTTTCATTCTTTTCCATGTGAATACGCAATTTTCTAATCACCATTTATGGAACAGGCTGTCTTTTTTCCATTGAGTATTCTTGGCTTCCTTGGCAAAGCTCATGGGTAAAGTACCTGAATAGATCATTTTGCCAAAGATATTCAAATAGCCAACAGGTACATTAAAAGGTGCTCAACATCATTAATTATTAAAAAAAAAAATCAAAACCACAACAAGATATCACCTTATGCCTGTTAGAATGGCTATAATCAGAAAGACATGCAATACCAAATGCTGCGGAGAATGTGGAGAATAGGAAACCCTTGTATACTACTGGTGGGAATGTAAATTGGTATAGCCAGTATGGAAAACTAGCAGAGAGTAGAGGTTTGAGGTTCCTCAGAATATTAAAAATAAAAATGCCATATGATGTAACAATCATACTTCTGGGTATATATCTTAAAGAAACAAAATCACTATGTCAAAGAGATACTGTGTTGGGAGCCGGTGCGGAGCCTGAACGGAAAGGTTTCAGGGGGCCTCGATGGGATGGGATGGCAAAGCCTTGGTTCCCTGGACCTAATGGGAGGGACCGGCCCGGGGCCTTGATGGTAAAGCCTCGGTCTCCCCTTTCATCTCCCTGGGGGCGGGGTGGGGGGGTGTAGTTGGGTGATTAATTATAGAAAAATGTGTACATGCAGCTTCGCATGGTGGCCCATGATCTACATGTCAAAGCCCTTACTGGAACGGGCTGTTACCTCCTATAAAGATCTGTTCACACCGTGCTTTGCTATGCTAATACTTGACCTTTGCCTGTTCCTTGTAATGATAAACTTCTGCTATATAAGATAAGCAATAAAGCTCCTAAGGAAGACAGCCTGCGGACAACTTTGTCAGTCTTTAGTTCTCACCTCTCGAACTCAGGGACTTCGTTCATCCAGGCTGGTTCCTGGCAATACTGTACTCCCATGTTTATTGCAGCGTTCTTTATAATTGTCAAGGCATGGAAAACAACCTGTGTCCATTGCCAGATATGCATAAAAATGAATTGTGAGAGGTATAGATAGGTAGATAGATACATACATAGACAGACAGATAGATAGACAGACGTGGGTACATATTTCAGTCACTGTAAAGGAAATCTTGCTGTTCATGACAACATGGCTAGACCTTAAGGGCATTATGCTAAGTGAAATAAGTACCACAGTGATAGACAGACACTATATGATCTCACTTATACATGCCATGTAAAAACAACCAAATTTATATAAAAAAAATCACATTTGTAGTTGCAAGGGGTGGAGAATGGGGGAATTGGCAGAAGGAGGGGGAATTCAATAAATAAGTACTGGGAATAATAGTGTACAATATGATAACAGTAATTAACATTGCTATATGGTATATTTGAAAATTGCTATGAGTATCATAAAAGTCCTGGTCACAAGGAAAAAAAAACACCACATTTTTTGGTAAGTATCTGAGGTGATAGATGTTATTAATAGCTAAACTTAGTGTAATGATAATTACACAGTGTATGTATGTCAAATCATTGTACTGTGTGCCTTTATAATATAGTGTTATATGAGTATGTCAATTACATCTCAATAAAATTGAACAAAAGACAAAAGAATACTCATGTAATCCAGACTCCTTAGAAGGAGGAGTAAAATTAGAATCTGGATGATATCTGAGAATATGGGAAGGAAATGAGATTTTCATGTCCTGACAATGCAAAACTACATTTATTATTTGAGACAGAAATATTATTTTTAGAAATAACAATACTAAGGTTTCATTTATGATATATTTCCAGGTGATGAAGGGCTATATGTTGCCAGTGTTAATGAATAACAATAATAGGCTTTGACTGACTGTCATTGGAGTCAATCAATTTTTAAAACTGTTAGACCACAGTGAAAAATAAGCCATTGGTATCAAGTTTCACACTTTCAAGGATGTTAGGTGGAAGACAGGAAAAAATGTATTTGAGGGAGAAATACTTTAGTAAAGAAATTGGGGGTACATTATACAAGAATGAGAGGTTAAATAAAATAGAAAATAAAAGTAAGGAAATATCAGTGAGAAATGAGGAGGAGTAGTTGAAAAAAGTTTTAAGATTCTTTCATTTTAGTTTAGTTAATAATGGTTTACAATATTATGTAAGTTTCAGGTGTACAACATTATAATTTTATATCTGCATATACTACATTGTGCTTACTAACAAAAGTTAGTTCATATTTGTCACCATACAATTGACCCTCTTTATCCATTCCACCCCTTCTCTAACTCCTTTCCCTCTTGTAACCACCAATCTGTTCTGTGTCTGAATCTTTGTTTTGTATGTTCATTTTTGTTTTAAATATTCTACATGAATAAAATCATCGGATATATCTTTTTCTGACTTTTTTCACTAAGCATGATATACTCAAGGTCCAACAACAGAGTCTCAAATGGCAAGATTTTATTCTTTTTATGGCTAAGTAGTATTCCATTGTGTGTGTGTGTGTGTGTGTGTGTGTACATACCCTCATCTTCCTTATCCATTCAATTATCAATGGAATCTTAGATGTTTCCATATCTTGGCTATTGAACAAAATGCTGCAATGAACATAGGGGTGAGTATACCTTTTCAAGTTAGTTTTTGTATTTTTTAGACAAGTACCCCAAAGTGAAATAAATGAATCATTTGGTACTTTCATACATTTTTTTTTTTTTTTTTGCGGATTCTTCATACTGTTCTCTATGGTGGCTATACCAATTTACATTCCCACCAATAGTGTATGAGGGTATCCTTTTTTATACCTTCTCTCCAACACTTAATTTCTTTTTGATGAAAACTGTTCTAACAGGCGTGAGGTGATAGCCCATTGTAGTTTTGATTTGCATTTTCATAACAGTTAGTGGTAGGGATCATGGTTTTATGTGTCTGTTGGCCATCTGTATGTCTGCTTTGGAAACATGTTTATTTAGTTCCTTTCACTATTTTTTAAAATATGTTGTTTTTTTATGATGCTGATTTCTGTGATTTCTTTATATATGAGGACTGCCTAGAAATGCACCTATTTTTCATTTTACATGGCTAGATACTTTCCGGACAGCCCTCGTATAATTTGGATATTAACCCCTCAATGGATAGGTGATTTTCAATGTCTTCTTCCTATCTGGAAGACCGCCTTTTTGTTCTGTTGACAGTTTCCTTTGCTGTGCAGTAGCTTTTTAGTTTGATGTAGTCTTATTTATTTAATTTTGCTTTTGTTTCTCTTGCCTTTGGGGTCAAATATCACCCCCCAAAATTAATAGAATCAATTTTAAGGAGCTTTAGTTTCTGTTTTCTTCTGTGCATTTTATGGTTTCAGGTCTTATATTTAAGTCTTTAACACTATTTATTGGAGAGATACCACACAGTTCTGATTAATATAGCTTTGTCATATAGTTTGAAACCAGGGAGTGGGATACCTCCGGTTTGTCTTTCTTCCTCAAGATTGCTCTTCAGGGTCTTTTATGGTTCCATATAAATTATAGGATTTTAATCTATTTTTGTGAAAAATATCATTGGAATTTTGATAGGGGTTGAAAAATGACATTAAAACTAAATTTCAAATATATAATAAATAAATATAAAATTTTGGGGAGAGTACTATCAGTGAAAATATAAACATACTAAAATTTAAAAAATTATTTTAATACAATATTACATAAATTATATCAGTAGTTATAGTGATTACATGAAAAATAATTATATAGCTCTAGAAAAATTAACTGGATACATTACAAAGTATTGTTAGCCAGTACGTAATTAATACTCTTTGCCATATATATATATACACCCACACATAGACAAACATATACATATACCGGAATTTACTTTATTGTATTTTTCTTTTGTGAAAGACATGGCAGCTATTAAAATATATATTATTATTAGAATGTGACTATATACATATATCCATGTATATCCATGTATAATTTTTATGAGATTTTTTTGTGGCTTACTATGTCATATGGGCAATAAATGTGGCAGCATGTATAATTATGTACACAAATTTAACTGTCTTCTTTATCACTCTTTTCTATTCACTTAATGTCGGTTATGCTTATAATGCATTTTTAATAGAAAAAAGAAGAGAAAATGTATATTTAAAACATTTAAAAATAAATTTGTCTAAATTAATGGACTAAATCTCTTAATGGACTGAGTGTGAAAGTTTTTTTTTCTATATTTAGTTTCATGTGTACACAGAATTAGATTATGTGATAATCATATATCTTTATCAGTGCTAGCTTCAGTGAGTATCTTTTGTGCTTAGGTTCTAAAAATTTTGTAAGCTAACATGGAAGTTTAGTGTCAAAGAGCCCAGGTTCATTCTTTTGTTTGTTCATTTATGTATATTTTTATTTATAATGATTTGTTTTCTTCAAAGGCAATGAGAAAGTAATGATAAGAATAAAATATAGGGAAAGCCGGAATGGCTCAGAGGGTTAAGCGCTCACTTTGAAGCCCCGAGGACCGAGGATCGAATTCTGGCCCCGGCCCCATCCAGTGCGGACCCACGTGCTAAACTGGGGAGTTCCCCCAGTTCAGTTCTCTCTCTGTCCCTGTCTCTCTCTCTCTCTCTCTCTCTCTCTCTCTCTCTCTCTCTCTCTCTCTTTTTCTGTCAAAAACAATAAAAAAAAAGAGAGACTTAAAAAAAAAGAATAAAATATAATATAATAATTAAAAAAAAGAATAAAATATAAAAAGTAACTGCGTATGGTTCTGAAAACATGGAAATGCTTTATACATAATATCTAAAATCCTGACAACTCTACAAAACACTGCTCATTGGCACATGATGATAGATGGTAGAGGCATAAAGTTCTCTGGAAGTATAGTGCAAAAAAATTTTTAAATAAAAGTTTTTCACTAAATAACCTATATATATTAATTTAAGAATATGAGTAAACTGAGTCCAAATAAATATCTACCAAAATTTTAAGTGTTATTATCAAATACAAATTGTCAATTCCAAACACATTTCTGTTGGTATCATTTTAAATCTACATTTCTGTTCTGAAACTTGCACATAGTATAGAAAGGAAATCTCAAATGATGGAAAGCTAATTAAGGGAAAAAATACTAAGTATTTCCATTTCTAATTGTATATTTCTTTCATAAAACCAATCTCTTTCTTCTAATATCAAATTATGAAAAAACGAAAGACAGGTGTCAGACATATAAATATGAACCTAGCAGCTTTATCACTGGTAAGCAGATTACAGAGACACTTAGATTCAGTGAAATGATGTACACCTCGTGGAGAATCCTAACATCGGTTTCATTCTGCCACAGGCGGCTCTGAACAGCCTCCAATCTCTCCCAGTAGTGGAGACTAGCAGACTGTGCATCTGGAGAGCAATCAGAGGGAAGAGAAGTCTGAGTTAAGAATATACATTTTCTGGTTTTGTTTTCATTTTTTGGTTTAACTAAAATCATGGGGCAGGTTAATCACTTCTTTTAAGGAGAGCAAATGGAGAAAGCAATGAAATAGTTTTCTGCCTTCCAAAGCTTAACATGATCTAATCACATCTCAGCCTTGTCTGCAATCCTAAACTAAGCTGAACCTGCATAGTTCAATGTTAAACTGTAACAGCTAAGACACCCAGTTTAGAACTTTATTGAGGGCATTACAAACCAGCTAAAGCTAGCACATGCTGCTCTGCCTTAAACAAAACAAAAAAACAAAACAAAACAAGACAAAAACCATGAGTAGAGATAGAATACACTACAGTTATAGCCAAGATTAAAATCCCATGAGTCAGAGGCTAGCTTAACACACCTAAACTATACTCAACCAGACAGGATAGGATATCAGTCATTTTAAACAGTGGAGGTAAAAACAAAGAAACACACAAGCAAACAAATAAAACAAATAAACAAGCAAAACCCCATCACCTGCTTTTAATCCTCTAGCACGGAAGTTTAAAGCCACCTATCTTAGTTGTGTCAGAGACTTGTTTTGTTTGCATCTTCAACCTACTTTTTCTCAGGAGTCCCAGTTGATTTAGCAGACAGTGATATGAAAGGATTCCCAGTAAGTTTTAGCTCCCTTCCCTAACCTAGTTCTGAGTCAATTGAAGGACAGCCAAAAGAATCAGTCATAGGAGCCAAAATATCAGTTTAATTTGTAAGAGTTGTGGACGAATATGGCATAGGGACTTGAAAAGAATTTGATCTCTACTGTGAACACCCATATCAGACACACACACCCAGTGGCAAATCCCTGCCGGAACACATCACACTTCACTCACTAAAGGAATTGCCTTTACCATCAAGCTTAGGACAGAAGGTTCTCTGCCCCAGTGTCCCAAATGCACTTATCCTGTGCATCTAGACTTAGTCAAAAGGATGGGAGGCAAGGCAAAGTTCGAAGTTCCTAACCACAAGCTTGCTAAAACCTCACTCTTTTTGAACAAAGGTGTGTTGTATAAAGGAGTATTGAGAAACCAAAAAAAAAAAAGGTGGGGAATGGAGAGCAAAGGAGTCTTCCCTTTATCTCTTTGGCATGTTCTGTGCTTAATTTGCTTTACTGAATAAATTATACTCTGTGCTTGACCTACCACTTTACTTATCAGACCCAAAATTTTAATTATGTATTTAATATTGATTTAGAAAAAAAAAACTATGGATGTAAATATTTGCTCATTAGCAATTTCTAAAATAGTTCATAAACCTCTTCAGACACTGATATTGAAAAGACAGTGCATTACTGTATTTTGAGGGAAGCAAAGCAACAATATTTCTTTCAGGGAAAATGAGAAACTATTAGAGACAGCAAGGTCAGAAACACTAAGCCACCAGTTATTAAAAATTATTTATTACTTGAACTTTTAGTAGGAGAATTCCATTTCCTGTAGAGAGAAACAAATTTCAATCAAAGAACTAATGCCTTGAGAATTAATTTGATTTACTCTGAAATCTCAGATGATTGAGCACATTTTTACAGTTTTTGAATGTGGATAAACTAAAATATTTTTAGACAAAATATATAGATATTTAGATTTAAAAATACAAGTATTTTTCAGCCATATGTCAGAACAGAAAATTCTTGGCCTATACTTTAGCCAAACTGTATGTATTATTTTTTTAATGTTGTAACTTGTAATTGATTTTGAAAGCATGTGTGTGTGTGTGTGTGTGTAAATTCACCTTTGTTCATCTTTTTAAAATATATCCAGCGTTCTCCATTGAATATCTTACTGGTTTCTATTTACTTTTGCATAGTCTTTTCAATGTTTATCATTTTTTGAACTTTTTGTATTTCAATGATTTAAGAACTCACTTTAATTAAACATGATAAGTTCTATTTAATGCATATTCTTTGTATTAGCTTTCTGTTATTTAGTAACATAGTTGTAAACATTGAAGCTTAAAACTACATATCAAAATTTACATGGGGTGCTGATAAAGCATTGCTTAGAGTAAACATTGTAGCCATAAATGCCTATGTTAAGAAAGAATCAAAGGTCTATGAGGGATGTCTGGAAAAAAAAATTCAGCCATTGTTAACATATAGCAAGAAAAGTTACATGGCTGGATACTTTCCAGACAGCCTTCATTTATCAGTAATCTATTGTACCATCTTTAAAAAGTGTTAAAAAAATGTAAGAGCAAAATAAACCCAGTATGGGATGCTGGGATAGCTCTGCAGGTTGAGTGCTTGCCTTGCAACTGCAAAATCTAGGAATCAAATCCCAGCCGGTGTAGAACCCACACACAAAACTGTAGTGCTGCCTTCCACATGGGAGGCCCCCAGTTCAGTTCTCACCCTACATAGCTCCACATCCATCTGTGTAGATTAAAGCTATGTCAAAAATGAATGATGTACAATTATAGAGACTGCTTTGGGCTCTCCCCCGTTCTCTCTGTCAGTCTAACATTCTCTCAAAACAATAAAATAAATCTTCTAAAAAATAATAAAAAATAAACCTAAAGTATGCAAGAGGAAGAAAGTAATTAAGAATAAGGAACAATAAATTAAAGGGAGATTATATACACATAGAAATTTTTCTTTTTATTAAAACCCACATACAGTAAGAAATACATCCTACATCAAGAACAAGTATAGGTCTGTATTTTTACCTCTGTCTCTACATCTATCAGTCTTTACCTCTACTTGATTCATCTATCTATTTACCTGTGCATCTATCTATCATTTACATACAGACGTATTTACTTTTCTAAACAGGTTAGGTAACTACTACCTTTTTTAATTAGCAATTTCAATGTTTGTTTTAAATTTCTCTACAACTCAGGTCATTTAAAATTTCTTTAGCTTTCATTGTTTTTACAATTGTTTTATTTTTATTGAAATACACATTGAAAACATCAGAATGATAAACATTGATGTAGATTCACATAATATGCTCACATATATATCTGCTAGATCAAGAAACTGAACACTATAGCATCCTGAAAGTTTCATAGCTCACCAAAGATTAAAAACTTTTCTGACTTTAATGATATAGGTTAGTTTATCTGCTTTCATAGTATGTCTAGAGCCATATGGTATATACTCTTTTCCTTCTTTTGACCCCATTCACTCGTTTCTTTATCCTTCACCACCTGCCTCTGGCAACCACCTATCTGTTCTCTATTCTCTGTGTTTATGAGTTTGTTTTGTTTGTTTGTTTATATAATTCCACATATAAAAGAGATCACATAGTATTTGTCTTTGTCAGACTTACATCACTTAGCATAATGCCCTTGTTGTCAGATAATCAAGATTTTCTTTCTTTTTATGGCTGAATAATATTCTGTATTTGAGGGCTGTTGGGAAAAAATCCAGCCCATAAATGCCTCTATTTTTCGTAGTACCTGACTGGATCCTTTCCGGACAGCCCTCATATATCATTCAGATGTTGACTAAAATGCCACCTCTGTAGAGAGGACATTGCTATCTAAGTAAATAATCTTTCTTTTATTGCACATAATTTTATCTGATTTTTTTTCATAGCACTTGTGACAATGTTGTAAATATATATTAAATTCTTCTGTTTTGTTTGTTTCTGTCTCCTTCTGGAATGTATGCTACACAGGGAAAGTGGCCAGACCCATAGGACATGTTCCAGTCTCTTTTCCACACCATCATACATAGAGCTCAAAATTGAATTTTTAAAAGTTGCGCCTTTTTTCTTTTTCAATTTTATAATACAAAAATGAGTATAATAAAATGAGTCCTGAGACTTAGGGTTAGAATGACATGAATTCAAATTCTAGTTCTGCCATTAAACGTGTATAGGGCTTTAGGCAACTATTTAATTTCTGTTACTCGAGTCCTCACCTATAAAAAGTTAATACCTAACCTGGTTTTACTAAGGCTTCATTAAAGTCATTAGAAACAATAAAAAATCTTATAAGAAATCCAATTCCTGTCCTTTCCCTCCCCCACAGTTAATGGCTCAACATAGTTTCTGTGCGGCATTTCAGAGTCCCCACAGTCCTTAGTGCATCACCGGCACAACTACAGCATGGCCCTTATGCTCAAGGTTTGTGATAATCCATTGCAAAGTGCACTAGAACCTCTTTTTTTCTTTCGTGTTTACCCCATATAGATGGTTTATCAGCCATGGTAACTTTGCCCTAATGTCATAAAGAGATTTTGTTTGTTAGGCTTGGTTTGATTTGTCCTCTTGACATTACATTAGTTACATGAGGGTTGTCCAGAAAGTATCCAGCCATGTAACCATTCTCATATTGACAGTGGCTGGATTTTTTTTTCTGGACATCCCTTGTATATTTTTAAACAAATGTGTAAAGCTTTTAATCATCATAATAATTCATTTTTCAAAATTTCCATCATAATCCATGGAGCTTTTGGGAGATAATCCCTACCCTACCACCCAGCCTCCAACAAACCACTAGTTTGATTTTTGTCTCTTTAAATTTGCCTTCTCTGAATAATGAAGAGTTTTTGTAAATGAAACCATACAGTATATATTATTTTGCAACTTGGCTCAGCTTATTTAGCAAAAGTATCTTGAGATATATTCATATTGTAGCATGAACCAGTATTTTATTTTTTATATTATGGAATAGTATTTCATTGTATGGATGTATCACATTACTTTTATGCATGCACTAGTTGATGGGCATCTGAATTGTTTCCGGTTTGGCTATTATGAATAATGCTGCTATGAAATCCAAGTGTAAGTTTTGTTTTTGGACATATATTTTTATTTCTCATGGGGAGTTTCCTACAAATTACTGTGATGTACACTAAGTTCATGTTTAAATTTTCAAGAAACTGTCAGACTGCTTACTAAAATGTCTGTAGCATTTTGCATTTTCACCAGCAATCCAGTTTCTCCACGTATTCACCAACACTTGCTATTGTAGTTCTCACTGTGGTAATAATAGTGAGTTTATGGAGATATTTTATTGTGGGCTTAAATTGTACTTCCCTAATAACTAATAATATTGTTCACCTTCTCCTGCACTTATTAGCTATTTGTATATTGTCGTTGGTGAAATGTGCTTTTGCCATTTTGTCCATGATAAGTTTCTTATTGAGTTGTAAGTAATGCATTCTGGTGGCAAGTCCTTTGCCAGGTATATAATTTGCAAATATTTTCTCCCAACCCGTGGCATGTATTTTTATGTCTTTAATGTTATATCTTAAAGTATAAAGGTTTTTGCCTTTATTTTTAAAAACTGAATTACAATTTATCATTTTTTAACCTTATGGTTTATGCTTTGACCATCATATCTGAGCTCCTTTTGTCTAATTTAGTATTATAAATATGTTATTTTTTTATTGGAATCTTATTGTTTTAGCACCAGTATTTTTGTTTGTGTGTGTGTGTGTGTGTGTGTGTGTGTGTGTGTATTCCTTATGATTTCTTGTCTGTCTTCTGCAAGTAAAAAAAGTTTTGCTTTAATAATAATGTTAGGGGGAAGCCGGGATGGCTCTGTGGGTTGAGCGCTCACTTTGCAGCGCTGGGGACCCAGGGTTGATTCCCGGCCCCGGACTGTGCCAGGCCCATGTGCTGAACTGCAGAGTTCCCCCAGTTCACTTCTCTCTCTGTCTCTGCATCTCTCTCTCTCTCTCTCTCTCTCTCTCTCTCTGTCAAAAACAATAATAATAAAAAAAAGTTAGATGTAGGTTTTTGCAGTTCTGCTGTAATCCCTATCTTTGAGAATAACTTTGAACTATAACTTTGCTAAAAATATCCTTATTTTGTTCTTTTATCAATGATAAGTCGTGGCTCCAGTTATTTGTGAATTTGGGTAGAAGCACACCTGCTGTAAGGTGTTGTATTCAGTAACCTGCAGATGGTATGTTAAATACAGTACTGCCCTGAGTCGTTGCTGCAGGCCCACACTCTAGCAGTCTAATGTCTAAACAAAGTGACTTTAGTTCTTTGGTATTCATGGGGCAAGGCATTTGATCTGTTAGGCCATGTTTTTATGTATTTATTTAAATAGTATCTGATTCCTCAATTATTGACTCAAAATACCTCTCTCACATACAATTTTATAATTTGGGCTTCCAAGCTGGGATAATCTTTTAAAATGTTTTTAACTTTATTGACATTATCTTCTGTAAGTATCTACTACTCATTTTTCATTAATACATTTTCACCTGTTTTCTCTCTACCCATATACTTCTCCATTTCTTATCTGCTAATAGTAAGATATCTTAGATGTAGTTCTCCAGAAGCAGACCCTGAGATGACAACCCACGTGCAAGTGATTTACGAGCAATGTCTTCCAACATAAGTTGGAAAATGACAGAGAAAGCAGGATCATGAAGAAAAAGTTCCCAACACCTCTTGAGAGGCTATATGGAGAGATCAAGACCGAGTATAGACATAGAGAGATGGGACCTGAGGTGCCTACTACCTTTATGAGGAGCCATAGGTGCTGTGCTTTGCTAAGTTAAAGCTGGATAAGTCAATTCAATCCAAAAGAGCAGGGTTTTTGTATGTTAAGTGGGAATCTTATCTGAAGGGTGCAGTGGGAGGCAGGGAAACTGTTGATTACAAGACTTGTTGGGGAATTCATATCAGGGACTTCCCTTTGTTTGGGACTCTGTGGGCATGTGCTTGCATGAGGGGTCTTGTGTCAGTTTAAGGTCACTCAGAAAATGTTTATCATAAAATTTTACATGGTCCAGCAGTCCCCAGAAATTCTACCAGACAGTCAATAGTTGAGTGGTTACCTGAGGGTTAAGGGGAAGGTGGGTGGGAGAGTAGGGTTAGGGGGTTGGGGAGTAGGGAGGGGGCATCAAACATATGGTGATGGAAAGTGAGCTGATTCTGGGTGGTGGGCATATAATGCAATGCATAGATAATGTCATGTAGAATTGTACACCTAGAAACTATGTAATTGTTACTAACCAATGTCACCCCAATAAATTAAACAATTAAAAAAAAAGAAATCAAATATGAGTCCACACAGAAACACGTATGCAAATTGTACTCATATAGCAATTCTCATTATAGCCAAGAGGTAGAAACAATTCAAATATCTGTCAATTGATGAATATATAAACAAAATATGGTTTATTTAATAACAGCATATTACTTCACTGTAAAAATGTAGAAATTATTGATACATGCCAAGTGAGAGAAACTAGACACAAATGGCCAAACATTGTCTGATTACATTTATATAAAATGTCCAGAATAGGTAATTCCGTAGGGTAGAACGTGTTTTATTGGTTTCCAAGTGAAGAAGCATATGTGGGATAACTGCTAATGAATACATCGTTTCTTTTGGTAGTGTTAAAAATGGAAAATTAGGATGGTTCAACAATATCGTGACTGTCCTAAAATCCAATAAATTTGAATACTTTGAAAAGGTAAATTTTATAATATGGAATTATATCTCAATTTAAAAACTATAAATGATATACAAACTAAGTACCAATATACCTTCTGTGTTACCTTGTGCTGAGTTGGCTCCAACTCCCTGTGGCTCTGTGAATGAGTGACAGCTATCTCATCATAAACTTAAGAGGTACATCTCCAGAATGGTCACTGATATGTGAGCTTACATCATGAACATAGTCCTGTTCACTGGAGTCTTTGTGTTCTGTATTTAGTGATAATTAGATATCAGAATGATTGCCATTCTGAGATGTCCAGATATGAGGTGCAATTGCCTTTATATCCTTTCATACCTTTGAGCTGATGATGTTCTTAAATGAGAGAAGATATATAGAAGACAAAATTTCTTGTCCAAAAATGCACAACTACCCATTAATTATCTTCCTTCTATGCAGAGCTATGAGATTGAATTAGAGGATCTTTTCTTTAATTTCTAAAAGCAAATATCTCTCTAGTCGACTAGAGTAAACTGAGTGTGACAGCTTTTTCCTAAACATTTTCTTTTAAAACTTCTTAAGTATTGCACCTACACAAATATATTGTTTGATTTCATTTAAGAGCTACAATTTATATAAGCTTACAACATACTAAATATATAAGCATGTAAATTAATGAATTAATTTTAAAGGAACATAATATCAATGCCATGTCCTCATGAAATTTCTTTTCTTTTTTTAATTGTTTAATTTTTTAAGAGAGATAAAGAGATATACAGAGACAGAGAGAAGGGGAGGGCCCAGAACAGTCTCCATAGTTGCACATCGTTGGATTTTCCACATAGTTTCATTCCACAGGTGGACTCGGGCTGCACAGGGGGAGGAACTGGGCTGGGGTCTCACCCCAGTGAGAATGGAACTGGGGGCACTCCCCAGTTCATCATATGTGTTCGAACGGGCCGGGGCCAGGATTTGATCCTCGGTCCCTAGGGCTGCAAAGTGAGCACCTAACCCACTGAGCCATCCCAGCTTCCCCAGCTCATGTAATTTCTAAAGAAAAATTAATCTGGATTTCTTTACGCTGTTTAGATTTCCCATGTTAGAACAATCTGTTTTTAAAATAGCACTTAATGTTCTAATTTTCCTAATTTAATGTCTGGAAGCTGCCCACTTGCAACTATGTAAATACCAAATTACTCCACCTTATTGTCATTACCTCATTAATTTTCTGCAGGTTAAATGCATTTTAGATCATACTTTCACATTTCCTATTATATCAGCAATTTTCTAGCTCTTATTTAATACAAGCAATTTAATGAAATGTTGCAAGTGAAATTAGAGTACAGTTAGAATTTTTTTTTAATGATTAACTATCTTGCACCTCCCACAGGTTACAATACACAAAGTATTCAAGAGTTCCTAAACCATACTACTGTGTTTTCACTTTCTTTCAGCTAATGTTTGGATGCTATGGCAGGGGAAATGAAAGAAGACCTCATAACCATCATCAAACTTCTGGAATCTTCACAATCTAAATCCTGTTCTGAATATTTATTTCTCTAAATAACAACACCCATTCTCTCAGTGGGGAAGCTACACTAACCTCTGAATTGGCTTCCTGCTTCCATGTTTGTCCTACACCTCTCCCTACTTGACAAAAAAACTCTTTCCATGTAGGATTCTGATTACTAGTTCAAAGACGTAGATGTGATCATGTCATTGCACTTCTCAAAATCTTCCAGTCACTTCACATGTCTAAATAGAAGTCAAAATCTTTCCAAGACCTGTAAGAATGGGTATTATCTCCATCTCTCCATAATTCTGATTCCATTAACCTTCCCGTTATTCAACAACCATTACTTTTCCTTGGCCACATTAAGCCTATTCCCACCTGCATACCAGTGTGTTCCTATTTCTTCTGACTGGAATTATTTTATTCAACGATATGTTCAGATCTTATTAACAAGGAGGCCATTTCTATCTTCCGTTTATACATCTCTTGATTGTTCTTTTCCTTGGACTGATATTTTGTATTCCAAACCTTTCTTCCCTGAGTCATAACGTGGGTACAGCAATTTCCATTGTGATACTACTTCAACCTCATGTCCAGTAGGAAGAGTAAATAGGTGCTTTGGGTCTGACTTTCTCTTATACTAATGATGACATGAATTGTGGTCCAGGTATAGGATGAGTTTAATACTTTAGAAAAAAAATTGCTTACTTGTGAAGTTGATCATTGGGTTATGTCAACTCTGAGTGAGCTAAAAATGAGAGACAGGCAATTTCACACAGAAATGAATGTATTATAAGGATTTCAATTGGAAGATAGGAAGAAAGAAAACAATGATGTCAAATACTTGGGTAAATCAGTAGTATGCAAATGTCCATTAAAATAAAAATATATATATTGAAATAAAGTCTCTACTTCTGAATCCCCAATTTTTGTAAGTTTACTAGAATGATATTGGAAAATAAAGACAAATAAAAAGTATCTCAACACAAAAACTTATATATAACTATTAAAATTTCAATAATTTGCCATACACACACACACACACACACACACACACACACACACACTCTCTCTCTCTCTCTCTCTCTCTCTCTCTCTCTCTCTCTCTTGTCTGTTTTAAGCAATGCATGCTACAGTTTTCACCCTATCAAAAGACAGGTATAATTTCAAGTACTATCTTAAATTTTTGCAAAACTTTTGTGTACTTAAAGAAAATTCTCTTACTTTGCTTTCTTTGATAGCAAAATAAAGGTATCTTGTGATTCACTCTCCCTCTGACCACTGTTATCAGCTTTTTTTCTCAAGCATTATTTTTTCTTATTGTACTTTTATATATTCAGTCATGAATTACTATCTACCTTAGTTGAATTTGTCCATTTACTTGAAATTTATGGAAATAAGCCTATTAAAAGAGAAGAGCAGAAATAAGCTATCAGCAGCTTTACAAGAAACGATGAAGGCATTTACTTGCTCCCTTTCCTTTTCTGTGGCATGTCTGAGCAGCGATTGTGTTATAAACAGGTCCACTTTAGGCAGTAGTATTGAACATGGTAGTAGGAAAGGGAAGTAGCTTTGTCACAGAAAGAACGCTGGCATAGATTCGTCTTCTGTTGATAACAGGCTGTGGTGTCATGTGGTTGTTACTCATTTACTTTTAAGTTCTAAATTCCTGATAAGCTGTCATCTTGAACATGACTTCCTTTAAAGACAGAATTAGTATTGGATGAATAAGAAAGTAGTTTACTTTACCTTTTTTACTTGCTTTTTTCAGGAAATATAAAGGGCAAGGATAGGAAAGGAGAAAATATTGTTAGTGACTTCTCATTCATTTGTTAAGCAATCTGTGGTCTTCAAGGGCAGAGGAAATGTGTTATTGCTTTAAGTCAAGACTATTACTGTACATTTTTTGGTTAACTTTCCTCCATGACAAAATTAAAAATAGATTCATGTGTTGTTGGTTTTATATATTTGTTGGTTGAATATTATATTTTTAGGGGCAGGTAATCTTGAATGTATATATTAAGTGTATAATAGTGGTCATTTTAATCACATGTAATAATGAAAAATTGCAGCTGACTTTACAAAAGTAAAATTATTTATAATTTTTTATCATTTTTTTCTCAGTCTGATAATTTCTTGTGTAACCTAGATGCTACAGTAGTATGAGTCTACGGGGTTCAGAATGAGTCACGCCAAGATGTCCGCCTGTGATATGCAGAATATTGTGAGCTAAAGGCAACCAAAACCCTGGGCCTTAAGAGAAATTTCTGCCCCTGCCACCCTTTAACTACCCAGAAGAATTTGAATAGGGCTTTTCCCATCCATAGTAAACATCTGCTCTTATCATCCTGCAAGACCTGCCTCCCTTCTGAGGCCCCTAGGTGATCTTATCTCAGAATGTCATATATGTACCTCATTTTCTGTTCCTATCTTTGAACCTTTTATATATGTGTGATATACAACTCTTTCATGTATGTGGGATTCCCATGTGTTCATATGTATTAAATTCGGTTATTTTTTTTTGTTAATCGGTCTCATATAGATTTCATTATTAGACCACCTAATAAACCTTGAGAACAGAAGAAAGTTTATATCTCCTACATGTGGTTTATGTTTTCCAGCAATATCCCACTCAAGTACTGTCAGGTTAAAGGAAATCTTACTGACCCCCTGTTAAGCTGGAAGAATAGCAAAATCAAAGCACGTATATAACTCACCCAGGGGAGAATATGCAAGTACTCTCCTCAGGCCTGTCAAATGTACAAGGAGGTGCTGAACTCACCTGCAGTCTTCTGCTATAACCTTTCTTTAAATTGGCCTTTATTCACAATTACTTTTTGTCAGTCTTCCACTCCCGGAGTTTTTTTGATCCTTCTCTGAAACAAAACATGAATGTACACTTCTCATTTCAAATTATACGTAAAACTATCAAGGAATTAGTTATTTTATGTTCATTACTTTTCTGTTTCAGTTGTATAGACCCTAAATTCTCTAATCTTATATGCTTGTAAAATGAATTATAAAAAAACAAAAAACTATTTATTAGATTGCAAGTTTCTAATATGTGTGAAGACGCTTTACTTTTATATCTGCAATTCTTTTTTTTTAAAATTTTTATTTATTTTTTAATTGTTTTTGACAGAGAGAGAGAGAGAGAGAGAGAGAGAGAGAGAGAGAGACAGATACAGACACAGGGAGAGAACTGAACTGGGGGCACTCCCCAGTTCAGCATATGGGTCTGCATGGGCCGGGCCAGGATTCGATCCTTGGTCCCCGGCGCTGCTAAGTGAGCGCTTAACCCACTGAGCCATCCCGGCTTCCCTTATATCTGCAATTCTTATATTGTTTACTAAATGTAGCCCATAGCGATACAGGAGAGAGAAAAACATTGAGTAAATAAATATGCTTTTAAAAAAAATAAACATTTTTATATACTTTCATGTAAATGTCAAAGAACGTAGCAAACTTACTTAATAAGATCAAGGTCAGGCATAAATTACTAAAATGTGACCTATGACCTCCTCACATAATTAGATTCTACATTTTAATATTCAGAGAATGCATTTTCAAAGGCAAAATAACCACTGTTAAAGCATTCCCTTTTACTCCTGGTCTTAGTTGCTGCTTTTTCACATCCATAAAGTGCTGTTAGTGATTTAAATAATTAAGCTTTGGAAGAGAGGTATGTTAATTTAATTAAAACTTCTCTGCCAATTCTTCTTGTTATTTTGCCATGTCTTATTGCCAGTATATTCATAAACTGTGGAAGCTGTGCAGGAAAGAGCTTACTATTTGCAGTGAATTTCTCTTTCGGTTGAAAATGAGAATCATTATAAAATATTATTTAGCCATTTATCCAAGATAGCAATGCATTATACCCAGAATTATAGGCTTGTCAGTTTGAAATCTCCCAGTGATTTAGTGTTCACCGTCTTCGTCACCACCATGGTAACCGGATTCCACTGCTTTGAAGTAGTAAACATGCTGCTTGACATCTAAATACATGCAGCGCTTTTGCCAAAAGCATAGCATTTACTAATGAATTTCAGTGGTGTGGGCCAGGAGATCGTCAAGGCCAAGTGCAAGGCTTTAACTTGAGAGTCTTGATACTGATCACAAAAAGAACTTGGCTGGAGACTGTTTTTAAGCTATGGTTCTGGCAGGTCATTTAACAACATAAAAGTGACTATTGGAATTGTCTAAAAATCTAAATAAAGGCAATGTAGAGGCAGTCAACTAATCCAGTAGTCAGAGGATTTGGATCTAGGCTAACTTCTCCACTGCGAAAATTTGGGGCAAATACATTGCCCTATCAATTTATTTACAGAGAATTTGTAAAGTTACTCACAGATAATTTGATTTAAAATATGAAATAAAAGAGGACCTACCATAAAATACAAATATAGTTATATATGATTTATGGATGGGAAAACAGGCTTAAAGAAATCCAGTGTTTTGTACAAGTTAGTGATTGAGGGGTCCAGAATTTAACATCGGGTATGCTGGGTTTCATACGCAGCCCACAAATTTAACTTTCTACACAATATTACGTTTCCTCCAAAGAGCTAATGTAGGGGTCAAGTAATAAAGGTATAGAAAACTCAAAACAAATAAATCATCTCCGGTGTGGCTTTTTCTCCCTTTCTGGAAGTAACCTCATAATCTCTATCTTCTCACTGTGCAGGCCCATCCCTCAGTGCTGTGGCATTGCTCTCTGCTCCAGCTTGTCTCTCCACCCACACTAGCCATTCTTTCCTCAAGTAAATAGTAATCGATAACAGTGAACCTATTAAAAAAATCTTTGCAAATGTGGAAAACAAAGGTAAGCCCAATGCTAAGTGTTTTGCAATCATCTTCATTTTAGGGGTGTATGATGAATTAAACTTTATCATGAATTCTTTGACACTCTGCCACTGAAAGACCCCTCCTTTACACATGGGCAACTCCAACTGCTTTCATTCAGAGAATATGGAGGAAATGATGCAGGTCCATCTTCTGGGTCCAATCTGTTTTTGGCTTTGTCTCTCTAAAACTCACATCCTTACAACACAACTATCATGCAATGAGAAGCCCGAAATACACGAGGAAGACACATGAGGGAAAAGCATTTGTTAGCTATAGCTGAGCTCCAAGCTATCAAACAGGATCAACTCTCAGCACTTTGAAGGAGACACTTGGGATAACCTGCCATATTAAACTTAAATATTACTCTATTTCCAACTTCTTTTAAACTGCCACCACTATGAGAGGCATTAAGCAAGACCTGCCCAGATGATCCTAGTCAACGTACAGAATGTGATAGAAAATATTTTTGTGTTTAAGGCTTCAGCCATTAAGTTTTGTGGTGTATTATATAACAACAGAAAGGGGTTTAATGCACCCAGTTATCTATCCATCACTGCAAATGTAATGCCACATGGCAGTTAAAATACACCCCTACCTGGCCCATCTCTATTATTTATTTAAAACATGTTACCCGGGATTCTATCCTAACTTGGTCTACTGATGTGTCTCAACAGTTTTGGATTTCTCTATCTTGAACTTCCAAAGGCAACTCAAACTTTACCATCCTCTCCCATGTTCATTCTTCCTGTTATATTCTCAGGATAGTGGAAATAAAATTTCAAAATCACACATATCCTCTAAGGATCTATCAGTTATTGCTTGAAATGCTTTTGGCATCTGACTGCTTCTTTATATTCTCTTTGTGCCATCCTTAGTTGAAAATCCTCTTCTAGTTTACATATATTAATTAAACAATTTCTTAGCCAGAGTTTCTCTATTCAACTGATTACTCATCATTCTGTCTTCTACAGAGTTCCTTGGTTTATTTTCTCAAAAGCAAAATTTAATAATTCTATTACTTCAATTAGTTGATTGCAGAACTTTTTTTTCTGTCTGTAAGATGCCAGGTAACAGATGCACGGACAAGTGTCTGTAAGTTAAAATTTAGGAATTAATTAAGATTCAGAGAGCTATATAAATCTTTATAGGAATAAAGCACCCCCCCAAAAAAAAAAAATAAAGACACTCATAGGAAATACTTAGTACTAAAAATGATTCAGACACTGTCCTAAAAATCTTACATGTATTAACTCCTTTAATTCTCACAATATTTCTATTAGATAGGTAATATTGTTATTCAACTTTATAGATAAAGAAATTGAGATACAGAGGTGAAATAATTTGGAGACTTTGCACACCTATTTCTTTTTAGAATATGAATGCTTGATAAGCATTTGCACTCCACAACAGTTTTTATAAATGTCATGATATTTAAGAAATATATGAAAAAAGGCAGATTATATAGGTTAGGCTATCTAGGTGTTTCAAAATCATCACAGTTTATACATACCAAATTTGTCCAAGACATAAGAGTGACCTGGTCAGGATTTCAGTCATCTACAGAGCTAGGAAGAAATACTGAATGCATACATGGGAGCAGCTTCTGTAAAAAGTGAAATAAATAGTATAGAACGTGTGTACTAGAATATAAATCAATAATATTGGTTGATTTTTATTATCACTTCATACTTCCACAGATATACATACGTGAAAAGCTAAATACTAGAATCAAGAACAACGGATGTGTGTCACAATATCTTTTCATGCTGTTACCATGTATTTTATATGTATTGCATGCATATGTGTAGTATGCATAAAATTCACATGATTTTTTTCCCCTCAAACTTTCAACTAAACCCCTAAACTTGAGGCCAATAGGCACACTTGAGAGAGAGCAACTCATCTTGTAATGTCACCTTCTAAAGCAATAAGAAATACTCCATGATATCACTCCCTTTACCCCATCCTATCTATTATATATAATCAGAAGAGGCTGGACAGTTGATATAATCAAAAGACAAATTCACTTCATGAAGGAAAATCATTGTAGTGGAGAGTCCTTTGACTTTTCCTGTGGCTCTATTGAGTATAAATAGCGAAAATGAGATTTTTCTTATACTTGAAAATTAATATATAGGACATGTGATTTGATATATAATGGGTGAAAAACCAATGAAGTGAGATATAAAGATACTTTAACACTATTGAGTCTATACTCTTCAATAACATTAGTATTAAATATTACAGAGAAGTTTAGGAATGACAAACAGTAACATATGACAACCCTATTCTCTATCCTGCTCCTCAAGCTATACAAGGGCTGTCTAGAAAGTATCTAGCCATGTGA
>PVKE010021819.1:0-26143 GCA_004027555.1 Craseonycteris thonglongyai
GGGGAAAGCCGGGACGGCTCAGCGGGTTGAGCGCTCGCTTTGAGGCCATGAGGACCGAGGATCGAATCCCGGCTCTGGCCCAGGCAGGACCCACGTGCTGAACTGCGGAGTTCCCACAGTTCGGTTCTCTAACTGTCTCTGTCTCTGTCTCTCTCTCTATCTGTCAAAAAGTAAAATAGAAATAACTATGCACTGAAGACAAAAAGATAATTTCTCTCTATAAATGTGAAAAGATAAAAAAAAAAAAAAAAAAAAGAAACTGGATGAAGACTTTAAGCACAGCATACTAAGAATCTTGCGTTTGCCTCTCTTTGACATTGTTGATGCTCTTGAGAGCATTAGTCAGGACATTCATGCAAACCATTATGGCAGCATCTTTACATTATACAGAAAGATTGTGGAGAGAGACCTGACAAAATGGCTATTCTTTTGGTCTCTAAGAAATACTTGTTGCCTCTCAAAAAAAAATTTTATTAGAAAAACTTATACCTAGGCATACTTTTAAAAACACATTTATACATATATACAAACCTTTGAACCATGGAATACAAATTTATCATATATTAATGGATTGTTACAGTTCTAGTCCATGTATTTATCACTTAACTAATATTGATTGAGTATCCACTTATATGCTAGATGCAAGAGATTCTGTAGTAATTCAACAGAAAATTCCTGTCCTGGAAAACTCAGAAAAACATTAAATAATCATACAAATCACTGTGATTATAATATGGTAAGTACTTTGAAGGAAAATAATGTAATAATAGCATCATAGAAGGATCTTTCACATTTACCTGTAAAAGGGTATTATTAAGGACAAAATACAAAGCTTGGAATTGGCCATAAGTCTGATATCATAGCATTTTTCTCAATTTTTGATAATTCTTTATCCCTATTTTTACATTTACTTATCCAAATGTTCAAAAAAATGAAGATTTTTATGTTTTACAGTTTTTAGTCTATTGATATTTATGAAGTACTTCACATATACTTCAAATAGAAGGGAATCCAGATTAAGATATGGTTCATATTGTCAAGGACTTTTGAAAAGACTTCATGGAAAATATGGATACCTGAGTTAAGCTTTATTGATGGATTGAATTTATATATGTGGAGGGAGAAAAGGTAGACATTTTACGTGCTTGTTTTATATGATACTGAGTTTTCTTGATTCTTTCTTTGTAACCATTTCTACTCAGGCTTCTTTGCTATTTATGATCTCCTCTTTTTTTTCTTTCTCACACATGTTTTGGAACTTGGCCCTCTTCTCCCTTAACTTGATATCAAAAACCATGTTTACATAAATGATATTCTAATTTATATCTCTGGCTTTTCTGATTCTTCTCTTTTTTTTTAAATATATTTTTTTTTATTTATTTTTTTAATTTTTGACAGAGAGAGAGAGAGAGAGATACAGAGACAGAGAGAGAACTGAACTGGGCGAGCTCCCAGTTCAGCATATGGTTCCACACAGGCTGGGGCCGGGATTCGATCCCCGGTCCCCGGCGCTGCAAAGTGAGCACTTAACCCACTGAGCCATCCCGGCTTCCCCCTAATTCTTCTCTTGAGCTCCATACCCATGTTTTCCCATCACCTGTGCACCTCACCTACCCACACACCCCACTGCCAAATGCCTCAAACTAAACAGATCCAAAATAGAAAAAATTTATTATTTCTGTCCAGATTTTCCTTTTGTTGCAAGTATTGTAAGTATGTTGTGGTTATTGTCTTTTCAGTCATACGGGAAATAGTCAGGTTGTTTGAGCTTCTTTGTCTCTCTAACCTTCACATCTAAACAGTGGTCAGTCCCTGTCCATTTGCCTCCAAAATGTTTATTGTAATAGAGTATATAGCAAAAAGCAATCTGATTAACATAGTGTCTTGTCTTCTGAAAGAATATAGAACGATATTTTCCAGCGTTAAAAAGGAAGGCAAACCTTCTGAGACAAAATGAAGTGCAGAGAAAAGCAGTTGCAGTTCTCAAGAGACCTAACCAGCTAAATAGAAAGTAAGTACTGAGATAAAAGACAATAATAATGTTATCTTGCATAAAGGTACACTTATTTTGTAAGTGTTCAAAGGAATAGATTTGCAGTGATTCTTATAGTTGTCTGGTAATTTTCAAGACAGATATTTCTTAGACCCAGTGTTACTGATGAATTTAATTAATTATAAACTTTTTAAAAAAGCATCACTCTGCTTCTTTACCTCTCAAGATGTAGAATAAAATTGCAAAAAGGTGATTGTTTTGGTAAAAACTCCTCAGCCACAATTAATTAAAAATTGGGAATTCTAAAAGCTGAATGTGTTATTTAATCTCAAAGGCTCTTAATAGAGCAGTGTATGTTATTTGTGGAAAAAGAAAACTAGAAAGAATTCTGCATAAAGGCTTCTTAAGCTGAGATGATTTTAATATAAACTGAAAGCCATAACAAAAACTTAAAAATTATGAACTATTGTTATGGCATTCCGTTCCTCTGTAAGAATAAAGTGGGCAAAAAGGAAGTTGGTAAGCTTCAAGGTTTCCTTTTTATTTCAGTTTCAAGTACCATTTATTCATCTCTATAAGATAATTCAAAACAACAACAACAAAAGAAAACCTGAAATGAAGTCTGTATAAATGGTATGGCTGGAATTGCAGTTTTACTTAACTATCATCTCTTTACTTTTTGGGAATTATTTGGCTTAGTACCTTTTGGAAAAAAGAGAATTTCTCAAATAAGAACTTGTCAATTACACGAGCCATTCATCAGTGACCCCATGCTACTTGGATTAGCTAGGGAAATTTTGTATTTGAGCCTTTGCAAGCTTGAAGGTAAAATTAGGCAACATGTTAAGTATTTATTCATAAAAATAAATAGAGAAATATAAAAGCTTTTCTCATTTTTACCCACTTCCTATGAAAACTAGAAAGGAATTGGTAAAAGTCAAGTCAAACATAATTAAGATTTTTGTGTTTATGAAGGAGCATGCAGTGGAAGAATATAAGTTTCTCTGTGATTTATATTAATGCGTAAATGTTTCTGAGTGAGAAAGCAAGAGAAAACTCAAAAAGATATTTTTCAAGATTTTATTTTTGGTTTGACTAGGCATAGCAAATGTACCTAGGTGTGATTATTTCTTTGTCATAATTCGGTAAGTAAATCTGTACTTAAGACTTTTGACAAATTAAGAAATAACATTAAAAATGTTGTTTAATGTCTAGAAGAGATCTTAAATGTTTGGGATATTAGAAAATTGAACATTTTCAATATAAATTAGTTCAAAAATAATCAGATTGTTTTGTAATATGCTACAGAGGGAGATGTTTATAAGTCAAATCTCAATAGCTTCATGTAAGTAAGGAAATAATTCAGAGTCTTTATGTTTAGTGAACATCAGAATTTCAGCCTATGAATTTAACTGTTTTTGCTTATTTTTTCTCAAGATGTTTGAAAGTTGGGGAATCTGGGATGGCTCAGTGGGTTAAGCTCTTGCTTTGGAGCCCCGGGAACTGAGGATCAAATCCTGGCCCTGGCCCGTGTGGACCCATATGCGGAACTGGGGTGTGCTTCCCATGCAGGAGGCCACCAGTTTAGTGCTTGGCCCCTGACTCAAGGGGACGGGTCTCCCATGCAGGAGGCCCCTAGCCCAGTTCCCACCATGCTTGGCCCCTGCCCACCTGTGTGGAACCAAACCATGTCGAAAACTGTTAATGACATACAACTATGCAGACTGCTTGGGCCCTCCCCCTTTTCTCTTTCTCTCTGTCTCTCTCTGTCAAAAACAATAAAATAAATCTTAAAAAAAAAAGATGTTTGAAAGTTAAGTTGCTCAGAATATTATTCATTTATGTTTTTGTTGCAGAAATAACATTCCAGCCAATTATACCAGGAGTGGAAATAAATTAAGTCATCAGAAAGACACTCGTCAGGCAACTTTTCTTTTCAAAAGAGGCTTGAAGGTATAATAAAACCCTTGGTGTGGTGATTTCTTTTTACCCAAACAAAGGATCCTGAACATCCACCTTTAGTAATCTTTAATCATAAGAATGGCGTATGGTTGAGGTAGGGGTTGGGTTTGGGATATGGAGAACATGACTTTAAATTAGTTTCTCTCCCATCCCCCATTCTTGCTTGCTGTCCTCAATAGTAACAAATTATGAGAATTTTTATTTAGGAATAAACCTGTTTTTACTGTGTGATTCAGGAAGGTGTTGCCAGAATAAACACATGCCCCTTTTGCATTAATACACATATTACACTGGGTTATAAAGTTAGGAGGATAGATCTTTGGATTTCAATCCTCTGTTTTCTGTGGGATCTACTGCTTTTTTTTCCCCTTCAGGTTCAGGCCCAGTTGAACACAGAACAACTGCTAGACGATGTAGTAGCAAAGAGAACTCGTCAGTAAGTTTCAATTTGTTTTTTTCAAGATGTCATTTCAAAACTCGCAGAATACTAGTGACCCATATTACTTTGTGCCTTAGTCCAAAAGAAATGAAATGAGACCCAAAGTAAATTGACCATTGAGCCTGAAACAAATTCTTTATTTTTGCTATTTTTCTTCAAAAATCTTTTGTATATTCACATGTCAGTATTTTAAGTTTTAGCACCAATACATTGCTCTATTTTTAATTTGTTTTATTGCCTAAATATTTCATTTTAATGAAACAGCTCTTTACTTTCTTTAACTGTTTTTATACAAATGAACCTAGTCCATGAATGCACAGAAGAAAATCCAATAGAGCTTTTTGTAAAATTTGTAAACCTTTAAAAACAATAGGGTATGTTTCCTTTTCACATATACTTTTTTCCCCTTATCCTTATAAAGGTTTTTTAAAAATATGTTTTTGTCTGTTAGAATTGCACTCCCCCCACCCCTCCCCACCCACCTGTGTGGAATGAAACTATGTTGAAAGCTGATGAGGTACAACTATGGAGCCTGCTCTGGGCCCTCTCCCTTCTCTCTGTCTCTCTCTGTCTCTGTCTCTGTCAAAAACAAAATAAATCTTAAAAAAAAAAAAAAAAAAAAAGAGCACTTCCCAAGTATGAGTTGTAACATTCTCATTCCATCAAAATGATCAGGTTTTGAGATCAAACTACTTAAAATTGCAGCTACTTTTTGGAAAACCAAACATACAAAATAATTGCAATAATATGAATGCTGTTTGTTTTGAACTTTGAGAATCAACCTATGGAACACAGCACAAAATTCTTAATTTGGTAACAGTATAATGTAAATGTCATATTTTAACTAACAAATATAAAGGCAGGGCCTATAAAAAGTGGGAGGTACAAGATAGAAGAGGTAGAAGGAAAGAATAGAGGTACTATCTTTTTATAAGAAGTAGGTCAAATACATAGTGATGGAAGGAGAACTGCCTGAGTGGTAAGCACACAGTGCAATACATAGACAGTGTATTGTAGAATACACCTGGATCCCATGTAATTTTACCAACCAATGTTACGCCAATAAATTTAATTAAAAAGGAATAAGGAATGGTATTAAGAGACTACTAAAAGAAAGGAATTTAAATATATTTAACATTATAATAGAAGTAAAATAGTGATATAGCCATCAAAATATTTAGAGTTAGGAAAAATAGAGATAGTGTGATGAATCCTAATCATAGCAAATAGTATAATACATAAGCATCTTGTTTAGTGAAGTAGAGATAATTAGCAAGCAGTTAAAACAGTAAAGGTTAAAAGTCCTGTCCTAGGGAACAGGAAGGGGGAGAATAGTGAGGTGATGGACTGTTGCTTTTTATTAGAGGCCTTTTTGTATTTGATTTTTTAAAATATGCATAGATTTGTTACACTGAAAAGTATTTAATAAATAAAGTGTCTAATTCCTATACCCAAGATGCTGATTAATTAGATCATGATGGGGCACAGGTGTCTGTATTTCTTAAAAGCTAAGAAAAAGTAATGGCTACTGTAAATGTATGTTGTTGGTTTTTTTTATGTTAAATACACTATAAGATTTATAAACTTCCATTCTAATGAAGTTTTTGGTTTTTTTGAAACTAGGTGGCGAACTTCTACTACAAATGGAGGAATTCTGACTGTATCCATTGATAACCCTGGAGCAGTGCAGTGCCCAGTGTAAGTCTTTTCTTCATTTTACAAAACTTATAACCTCTCAGTATATAAGATAATATAAAGTTATTGGACTTCTGGCTCAGAATGTGATGTCCAAGTTAGGATAAACTGAGATAAGGATAACAGTAACACTTATACAAAATGGAAATAGTATACAATTAAAAGTAAAAGTTTGGGGAAGCCAGGATGGCTCAGCAGGTTAAGCCCTCACTTTACAGCTCCAGGACCAAGGATCAAAGCCCAGACCTGGCCTGTGCAGACCCATATGGTGAACTGGGGTATGTTTCCCAGGCGGGATGCCCCCAGCTTGGTCCTCGCCACCCCCTACTCCCGTTCAATCCTGTCTTGAGGGGCCTTGCCTCCCATGCGGGAGGCCCTCAGCCCAGTTACCCTGCATGGCCCCTGCCCAGCTGCATGGAGTGACACCATATCGAAAACTGATGATGTACAACTATGGAGACTGCTCTGGGCCCTCCCCCTTCTCTCTGTCTGTTTCTGTCTCTGTCAAAAACAATAAAGTAAATCTTTAAAAAAAAGTAAAAGCTCCCTTGTAGCCCCAAACTAACCAACCACTTGTAACAGTTTTGTATTTTATTTTAAAATTTTGGTGCATGTACAACAAACAATATATACATCTTATTTTTTTAACATATAATAAAAATGAGATAATACTGTACATACTTGCTTCCTTCTCCCCAGTATTTTTTAAACATTCTTACTTTTCAGTGCATACAGATATATCTTATTTTTTTATTTGTTTGTGTTTTTTGTTACATTTATTGGAGTGACATTAATTAATACCAATTACATTGTTTCCAGGTGTACAATTCTACATTACATTGTCTATACATCACATTATGTGCTCACCACCCAGAATCAGCTCACTTTCCATCACTGTATGTTTGATTCCCCATCCGTACTCCCCCCTCCCCATCTCTCCCACCCACCTCCCCCTTTACCCTCATATCTTGGTTTTCTTTTTAAGATTCATTTTATTGTTTCAGAGACAGAGAGACAAAGAGAAGAGGGAGGGATCAGAACAGTCTTCCATAGTTGTACGTCATCAGTTTTCGACATGGTTTTGTTCCACAGGTGGGCGGGGGCCTCCTGCATGGGAGGCATGCCCCCTTGAGCCAGGGGCAGAACCAGGGGGCAAGAACTGAATTGGGCCTCCCTCATGGGAAGCACACCCCAGTTCAAAATACGGATCTGCGTGGGCCGGGGCCAAGAATAAATTCTCAGTCCCTGGGGCTGTAAAGCAAAGCACTTAACTCGCTGAACCATCCTGGCTTCTGCAGATATATCTTGTTTTAAAAGTCTTCATGATGTGTTCTTTTATCTAGATGACCTTAATTTAGTTAACCATTCCATTATATTTATTGCATGATAAACTTTATACTTTATGGAGTTTTTGATCTCTCCAGCCATTTTAGTGATTGTATTGAAAATAAGATGGATTTCTGAAAGACTTTAGAGGTGTTTTATTTTTAGTAGATCAAGACTTGGAAATCACCAATTTTTCCAAATAGTTGAAAAGTTTATAGTTCTACTTAAAGAGATATTTTGTAGAGTAATTATAAATTTTAGTCTCTAGATTGTCAATCAAGAACCATGGGGATTTCAGGATAGCTCAGCAGGTTGAGCACTTGCCTTGCAACTTCAAGGTCCAGGGATCAAATCCTGGCCCCAACCCATGCAAACCCATACCTACACTGAATTATGATGCCACTGGTAATCCCCAGGATGGCAGCAAAGGTTCTTGCCTTCCATGTGGTAGTCCCCCAGTTCTGTTCCCGCCCTACATGGCCCCACACCCACCTGTGTAGAATGAAACTATGTCACAGCTAATGATGTACAACTATGGAGACTGCTCTGGGCCCTCCCCCTTCTTTTTCTCTCTCCCTCTCCTCTCAAACAAAATATATTTTTTTAAATGTACTTTTCTTTGAGAACACAAAGTAGTCCTAATACGTTTGAAAATGAGTACAAGTCAAGATATCTTTTGTAGCAAAGATTTATTTTTCTTCGTTTGATAAACTGGTTTAATTTAATTTTAATTTTTTTCTAATAGAACTCAAAAACCACGATTAACTCGTACTGCTGTACCCTCATTCTTGACAAAACGGGAGCAATCTGATGTAAAGAAAGTTCCTAAAGGTGTCCCCCTGCAATTTGACATAAATAGTGTTGGAAAACAGGTAAATTTTTTTCTCTGTATTTCTTTGGTCCATTCACTGAGAATATTTTAGTTAATAAAACTAATGGTGTATAATTAATTAATTATAATACACTAATTAATTAATTAGTAGGGTATCGTACTAAGTCTGGTCAACTCCAGGAATCTACTGATCTATCCTTTCTGCCTATAGAGTTGCCTATTGTGGACATTTCATATGAATGGGATCATAAAATATGTGCCCTTTTTGTAACTGGCTTCTTTTACTTAGCATAGTGCTTTCAAAGCTCACCCATAGTGTATCAACTTTTCATTTCTTTTTGTTGCTGAATAATGTTCTATAAAATGGATATACGGTAGTCCCATATTTTATGTATTCATTTATCAGTTAATCAACATTTGTGTTGTTTCCATTCTTTGGCTATTGTGAGTAATGTTTCTCTGAACAGTCATTTACAGATTTCTATGCAAGTTTATGTTTTCGTATCTCCTTGGTAAATACCTAATGGTATTGCTATGTTGCATTGTAACTATGTTTAACCCTTTGAGCAACTGTCGGACTGTTTTTCAATGAAGTTGCTGCATTGTTTTACATTGCTACTAGCATGTATAAGGGTTCTAAATTTCTCCACATCTTCACCAACACTTTTCATTTGATTATAGCCATCTAAGTGCATGTGAAGTGGTATATTCCACTATAGTTTTGACAATTTTTATATTAACCTTGGATCTTGTGATCTTGCTAGGTAGAATTCACTTACTACTTTTTGTAATTTTGTAGGTTCCCTAGGATTTTCTATATAAACAATCATGTCATTCTCCAAATGCCTTTTCAATCTTCAAGCCTTTTCTTCCTAATTATAATGGCTAGGACCTTCAGTACAATGTTAAATGAAAGTGGTGAAAGCATATATGCCTGCCTTGAGGGAATTCCCTTGTATTCATAATTTGCTGAGAATTTTTATCATGAGTGGTTGTTGGATGTTGTCAGATAACTTCTTTTTGTATACATTGACATAGAAATCTGTGGAGTTGAAGTTATGAAATATCTCCGGAATTTTTAACAAATTTAATTTGCTTATTGTTTAGTTTATTTTGTTCTGATTACTTTCCTTTTAGAAATGGTGAAGTATAATTTGAATGTGCTTTCTGTTTTGGTTTGAATTTGATTTTGAGTTCATAGAAATTCAAGAACTCATAAAAATTCAAGAAAATGTATTTAAATAACACTTTTCCTTTTATCAGAAGCATTACTAGGTGTGATGGCAGTGTTTGCACTAATTCAGTTAGAGAAATCTTTGGGTGTATGACTTAAAGGCATTATATAGTGTAGGTGTTTTATATAGTGTATAATGTAGGTATTAGAGTGATTAGGAGATAGATTCTGAGTCAGACTGCCTGCTTTAAATTCTGGAGCTGCAAGTAGGCAAGATAACTTCTCTAAAAATCACTAAATTCACCTGTTTCATATAGTTTTTGTTAGAATTAAATGAGTTCATACACAAGAATATTCAGGAAATGTTAGCTATTATTACTATGAATTACCATTATATACAATCACATTGTTCCAAAACAAATATGGCTTACAGTCAATTGTTAATTTTTGTTTTGTTTTGTTTTCTCTAGACAGGAATGACTTTGAATGAACGATTTGGGATCCTGAAGGAACAAAGAGCCACTCTAACATTCAACAAAGGAGGAAGCCGCTTTGTAACAGTGGGATAGATCCCACGTCAAAGGGACTTTAAAGTGATGACTCTTGTTTAAAAAGTTGAATTGCTTGAAGAGTTTATCACAGAAATTCAAGAAACTTTATTTCAAAATATTCACAAGGCTAAATTACTTTTTTTTTATTTTTGAAGTTTTGTTCTTTTTGTTGTTTTTTTTAACATGTATAAGTATTGCCCTGAAAGAATAATAGGGAATATACTTCTCTTCTTGAAGATGTCTTGGTTGGCCAAGATGGAACAGTTCTCTATTTGACATTTTTGGTTCTTCATGCACCAGAAAGAAGACAGAAAGATAGAATGATTGTTTTTACGATAGTGGTATTTAGAATTTCTTCTTTGCCTATGTTTTATGCTTTGTCATGCTAAATCTTGGTCTTCAGAAATATGAGTAGGTCCTTTTGTTGCTGTTACTTTTTATTTGACTTTTCTTCATTAGAGATATTAAAAAAAATTGGAATTACACTTTTGGGTTTTAAGATTTATGGGAACATCTTGAACTTGGCTCATTTTTCAGATAGTGTTAGGTCAGTGCTCCAGAGTTATATCTTTAAAGTTGAAATTTTAACAAGAAATGTGACTGTAGGCATTAGTCTCAGTTTAAAATGTTGCCGTTTGAAGACTATAAATGCATGTTTACAAAGTTATTTAATAGATCCTTGGAGAAGGTCCAATGTAGAAATCTGACAGTTTGTGGAAGTAAATGAAGAAAACATGAGAAGAAATAGCAGGTTGAAGATAGGTAACTGAGGTGAAAAACTATAAAATTGAGATCATAGGTATACTGCGTGGATTTAATGTAGTATTGAGTCTAGTGTCCACAAAGAATTCTTTAAATGATATTTAGAAAAATTATTAAAGTGGATTGAGTTTCTTAGATATTTTGATAGTAAAATTCATAGCCATAAAGTCTTATTCTTCCTTTTATTTGAAAAGTTAAATTTTATAAGCATTTCAGCTTGCTAAATTAAAGAGTATACAGCTCCAAAAACAAAAGTATATTTCTTTTATATGTCATAAAGAAAAAGTGCAAAATGATTAATAGAATTACATTGTAACCTTGTTTTTATACCTTTCACTCTGACGTCTTATATAAAGTTTAGGCATTTATGGTGAGAAAGGTCCCCCCTCCCACACTTTGGAAGGGAGGAGGAATTAGTTTGTTGTGCCAAGATAGTGCAGTGTCCTCTGATGGTTGTATACTACAAGTTATGGTATAATGCCAAAATTCAGCAAAATATCAAGCTATAAGTTTTGTCATTTTGATTTGCTATAATGTTAAAATCTCTAAGTAGGTGTTAGCTTCTCTAGAGTGTATTATTATTAGTGTTGATTTTTCCCTGTAAAAACAAACAACTCCCACAAAAAAACAAGAAACAGAATATTTAGTTATCGCTCCTGCCTGCCTTGCATTGTGTACTAGATTTCATGGTTGTTCTCCATTCTCCTTGGATTACTTACTTCATGCTAGCCACGGAAAGCTATCAAAAACAATTTCATGCTTATACCAAAGAATTAAATTTGATCCTTCATATCTGGTATTTTGCCAGTAAGTCTACTAATAAAGAAAGGATTATCGGAAGCCAGCCACAATTTGAAAATAAACTCTAATCTCGCCTTAGGCCAAGGACTCACTGCAAAACATTTTTTGCAAATAATGCTTTGATTTGATCCATGAACAATACATTTTAGACTGGTTTAGAATTACTGATAGCTTATTTTAAAGCAAAGGAAAGATAACTGAGCACGAGTTTGCTGTCTATAGAACAGTTTGTGAAAATATGGTATAAAGATGTTTTCATTTTCTTGTTATTTTAAATATTGTACAGAGCTATTAATGCATTTTTTTGAAAAACCTTAGAAATTGCCCCAAATAAGGACATTAAGTTCATTGAACAATACCATGTCTTTGGTACATTAAACTTTTGCTCTTTGTGCATCAGTAATTTCATTTTCTTTTTAAATACAAAATTTTACTTTTGTTATAACTAAATTAAGATTCTTCCGTGCTAACGTGTTGTATATAAACAAAAGAATATGCTTTCTTAGAGAAAAATTTCCTTCTTGAAATGTGGTTGTAGTCATCCTTTTTTAGTTCTTAGAAGTGTTTCTTTAAACAAGATACAACTTAAATTTCCTTTGCATCAAGGTGTATGCAGAACATTGATGCAGTGCATCACATAATGAAAGTTTGTATTTAATGAGGAGATGCTTTACACTGTACTTTTTAGTGTTTTTTGGAAAAGTTATCTTTAGATCTATTCTGAAGCTGTTCATTTTTAACAAATAAAATCTTACAGGTCTCACGTGATTTATTCTTAGCTGTAATGATTGAGTTATGGTTTTTAGATTGTTCTGTATAACAAAAATTTTGTAGTGATTATAGTTTTTAGGGTTTTCAAAGCTACCTACCAACTACATTGGTAAATCAATTTAGATTTATTGAATCCCTCATAACACCTTTTGACTTTCATTCATCGCTCCAATAGGAAGTATCCAGGAGTTAAATAAAATAAGACAACCAAATTTACTTAGAATGCAGAAAGTCAGGCTAGATAAGCCTTAGAGATCATCCAGTTCAACCCCTCTTTTTACATCTTAAAGTGAGACCCAGCTTTGCAATATTTGTATGTGGCAGTCATTTTTTAGAGCTTAGATCTTTTAATTCTCAGTTCATAATAGACTCCTGTGAATTGAA
Organism: Craseonycteris thonglongyai; assembly: GCA_004027555.1. Taxonomy (NCBI): domain Eukaryota; kingdom Metazoa; phylum Chordata; class Mammalia; order Chiroptera; family Craseonycteridae; genus Craseonycteris; species Craseonycteris thonglongyai. The sequence goes on from PVKE010021819.1 coordinate 12,691, forward strand.
CCCCTACAGAAAGTAGTGGGATGGAATGTGACTTGTCAGATATGTAAGTGGTAATAGCCATACTTCAGCATTTGTAGCACGGTAAGTAAATCTACCAGTGATGATTATAAGACTTCATTACTTTGGTATTCAGGTTATGTAGACCTATTAGAAAAGGCCAGTGTTCTCAATCAGACTTTTTTTCCTAATAGGTATAAACTAACACAATTTTAATTGTAAGCAAATCATAAAATACTTCTAAATATGAAGAAACCTAGGCTTCCTCATTGGCTATTTTTTTGTTGTTAGATATGTATATCATTTTACTGTCAATAGCTTTATAATTCACACAACATACAGTGTCAGTAATTTTTGTTCTAGTATAAGGAGATAAGCAAGAAAAAATAGTTGACTTTTAAAGAGAATGCCATGCGTTCTGAATGTAGGCAGTATTAGGACAAAATGGTTTCATTTCTGCTCAGTATATCTGAACTTTGATCAGAATTATGATTGTTGTTTGCCACTGTAAAAACAAAAACAACAAAACGTGATTTAAACTTCCCTTTAAAGAGAATTCTTTTTGCATAGGTCATTTTGGAGCTTGTCCCTTTTTAAAAATGATACCAATGAACTCCAAGCACCACAAGAACTTGGGACCGTTAGTAGGGATTTATAGATTTGCTTTGTGAATTACTGAATTCTAATGCCTCTTTTTTCCTCTGCTATTACATTTTACTTTATATCTGAAATATTTTCAACACAATATAATAAAACAAGGAAATGTGATACCGTTCTAGAACTGAAGTTCCTTGTTCTTATTGTATTCAGATGAGATTTACTGATGTTTAGATTTATTTATTTTTAAACTTTTTGTTGTTGGACAGAGAGAGAAGGGTGAGGGTCCAGAGCAGTCTCCATAGTTGTACATCATCAGTTTTCAATATCATTTCGTCATTCCACACAGGTGGGTGGGGGCTGCACAGGGTGGGAACTGGGCTGGGGGCCTCCGGTGTGAGGGGATGCCCCCTCAAGCCCAGGCTGGAACCAGGGGGTAAGAACTGAACCGGGGGGCCTCCTGCATGGGAAGCACACCCCACCTCAGCACATGGAGGGGCCGGGACTCAATCCTCAGTGGCTGGGGCTGTAAAGCAAGTGCTTAACCCGCTGAGCCATCCCAGCTTCCCCAACTGATGTTTAAAGATGAATAGGAAATTACACCTTTAGTGTGTATTTGCTAATTTATACTTCCATTTCCACTTTTCTCTAATGAGAAGAAAATAACATCTAAAGTTTAAAAAAGTCAATTATTAGTGCTTACTAAAGGAGTCAAAAAGGGAAGGACCAAACATTGACTATATTCAATAAGCCTGTTTCTCTGCTTTACATTTGAAGAGAATGGGATTGACTGAGGTTTTAACCTTACTGCTTTGAGTTTATAAAAGTGGAGTCTTAAAGGAGTGACCATAATGTATTTCTAGGGATTAAAAAGGGGGGAAAGGGCTTTATATTTCTGCATGATGTAATGTAGAGCTGGAGAGAGCTACTGAGATTTGAGTGAAACCTTTGTTCCTAACTTTCACCTTGTAAAATAAACAGGAAGAAGTTGGGAAGTTCTCTATATCCATTCCTAATGTTCAGTATCCCCCACTGCCTGTTTTTTCAACTCCTGCCTCCAGACCACAGAGCAGTAAAATGTTACAGATCCTTGTAGCCCTTTTACTCAGTCTTTTTGCAACTGTTTCTCATCATCTTCTGGTCACTAAACTTTGATGAACTTCCCACAGTGACTCCATTTCCTATAGCTCATTCTTGCAAGATGATCTTAAGTTGCTTTATAGAGAAGATTGAGGGAGTAGGATGAGAATTCCCTAACGTTCTATCTTTGCTTTGTAGATGAAACCTCAAATCCTTAGAAGTCTTAAAATTAACTCCTTAATGTGTATTTTCATCCAGCCTTCTTTACCTAGGACTTGTTTTAATAAATGGTATATATAGTACCTTCATTTTCCTTGTATGCATAAGCCTTTCTTTTGGCCTTCAAATATGTACATACTCATGTATCCTATTCTCAAAAATTGTAATTCTTTTTTCTGTCATCCCAACTTTCCTATTTTAGTACATCTACTGTGTTAGTACATAACTCATCATCTGTCTCTGCTTTTTACTACTTTTTAAACTCCTATTAATATACTAAATAAGCCCTGGGTTATAGAAGATAATGATAATATAAGGAACTTAAAATGTAGTTTAATAGACAAAGTTAATCTATAAACTTGGCCAGAAGTTAGAGACCAGGATTAGCATGAGATGTTGAAATAATGAGATCATATCATGATGAACTTGTCAGAAGAATTAAATGTGAATGTGTAAGGTAATGGGTAATCAAATATAGATGACATAATGGTGCATTTTAGAAAGATTCTGGCAACTTTCTGGCATAGTTTTAATATGGGTTATATGATTATGCTTTTAGTCATTGTTGAAATACTGTATCTCTAAAAATAAAAAAATGAGGTCCTATTCTTAAAAAGCTTAAAATCTTTCTAAGAATAACAAACTTTCAGAAAGACCAGAATAACAATTCATGCATTGAATAAATGTCATTTGGGAGGGATAATGAATATATCACTTGCCATTGCAATGACTCATGCTCAAGAGACATTGTTAATTGAGCATAAAACTTGTTGCTGAAGAACCTAACATGTAGTATTGGAAAATTTTTTCCCCCCGGAGGAGCAGACTTCTAATTTTATTTATTTATTTATTCTTTTAAATTTTTTCTTTTTTTTTTTTTTAGTATTGAATTTTTAGAGCAACTCTGAGTAGCCATTACTAATGAGCTCTGCCACTGAGATTAAACATTTTTACAATCTTCCAATTAGGAGTTGAGGAAAGTGCTAATCAAAATTTGATTAGAGTTGGGCCTTGAATGGTGAGTATGATCTCACCAACCTTATTTTCCTGAGCTCTCTGACCAGAACTTTTTGGCCTGTGGCCCTCATGTTCTCTCCACATATACCATTATAAATCATACCTACATGTAATCATTCTAATCCTCTCAATCTGGAATATTGCTCTCACCTTTCTGGCCTATCCTACTTCATAATCCATATTTGATTCAAAATCTCATTCATCCATGATATAAATTACTTTTCTCTGAATTCTGATAATTCCTACCACCCCTACTCAGGCGTTTTTTGATTGGCTTGTTCTCTAATTGGTCAATTTGTCTAGATTTTATAATTGGGTTATAATTCAGGAGGAGGACTGTATCTGACAGCCTCTCTTATTTCCCTCAGTAAATCCTAGAAGATGATTGAGTGTAGGGGAAATTTACATCATGTATCAGGAATGGCTTAAATGGGCAAAAGAAACAATATGCTAAAGACTGCAATGTAAATGAAGTCTAATTGGTTTAAAATAAAGTGATATATTCCACTTTTTCAGTAACTGAATCGTTTTTTTTTTTCTTAACATTTCTGGAGTTCTACCTTTAATTCCAACCTTTAGATTATGGCCAGATCATTTTCTCTTACTTTTTGTTCCAGACCAAAATTTTAGACTTTAATGCCATTCATCCTGCGTAAAATCTTGCCTAAAGGACAAGTATACTATTTTAGATTGTTTTTCATTAACTATTTTATAAAAGGGAAGGCCTAAAATTGTGTGTGTGTGTATAGGAGGGCCTAAAATTGTGTGTGTGTATGTGTGTGTGTATAACCCTTTCAATGAGAATGGAGTTTGGGATCCAGTTTATCCCTTATTTTTCCCTCAAGCAATAATAGTCAATAAATACATAAGTCTCCATTTGGATCATTTGGTTTACAGTGAGAAGTTGGGCAATGTTTTAGGTCGTATCCCAGGGACCCCGTTTCTCACAGCCTCTGTTTCTGGCAGCAATAATGTTAGAATCCTTAATGCTTAATCTAATCTAGTACGAAGGGAAGCAGAGAAGTTTTGGTGAGAAGCGTGGTCTGAAAGATATTTCCGTAGAGACATCTGAGAACTGCTACTGGGAGTCTAGAGTAGTGGCTGCTCCAGATTTGTGAGTTCCGTTTTACTTTTCCTTGAAAGCCTCGCAGGCGGAGGCAAACGCTCACATGTGCGGAGGGGCACCGCGGGCCTGCCAATGACGGGAACCGCCCGGGGTCTGTACGCCCCTTTCCCCGCCCACCCAGCAATTGAAGCCGCGCATGCGCCCAAGCCCCGGGTCGGCGAGTTGTCGGCTGGGAAATGGCGGCCGTGGGCTTAGTCGCTGTGGCTACGGCTGCAGACTACTCTGGCCCAGTAGCTCCGGGAGCTAACCTCTCCGGTGTTAACTGCGGCCCAAGCTCTGGGGCAGGCCCTGGTCCTGGCCCGGTGTCTTGGAGCCGCTCCCTTGATCGAGCGCTGGAGGAGGCTGCGGTGACGGGGGTGCTGAGCCTGAGCGGCCGGAAACTGAGGGAGTTTCCCCGGGGAGCGGCCCACCACGATCTGACGGACACCACTAGTGCGGGTGAGCTGGGTCGGGCATCCCCGCCGACTGGAGGCCCTGGGCCAGGCGGCAGGCCGCCCCAGCGGGTGCGGGGCTCGGGGTCGGTTCCAGCAACTGGTCGGGACCCGGCTGACGGGGGAAGCGCGACTCGTCCCAACCCCTCCAGACCCCCACCCCTGCCCCGGGTCTGGCCCCAAGCCTGGGGCCAGGCGGACAGCAGCGCCTCCCAAGGAAGAGGGCCGTAGAGGATTGATGGGTGGGTGGTGGCTTACTCTTCTAGAAAATGAACTTGTGCAACTGCTGAGGGAGACGCGTGCCCCGCCCCGGTTTCTGTGGGCCTTTGGGATTCCTAGTAGACTTTGTCAAGATTTGGAATGGTAGTCCTCTCTTATTAGGTCAGACTAGCCTTCGTCGCTGCCTGGTCAGGAATGCTTCGATCTCAGCACTGGCGTTTTTTCGAGAGTTGTTTTCCAACGCTGTAACTTTTCTTTTCGCTGCCCTCCTCTAGTTGATTTAGCAGATGTACTTGTAAAAAGAACGAGTCCACCTTCACATTCCCATTACTTTCTCTCTGTTTATTCTCTCCCTCCTGCCTCCAAATAGTTGTAGAAGACCACTTAAAAAAGTACATAGATTGCCTACCATATCTGTATTTAATGCTTTTTCAAAAACACTGCTTTCCACGTATTTTTGAACACAGGAAAGGTAAGAAGGAATTAGATTTTCTTAGTTGTAGAGAACAATGTGGTGACTGAGATGTTCAACATAATATTTCTCTTGTTTTTAAAATACACCTTCCACGCGGAGTAGTTTAAAAACTGAGTCTATTCGTGTTTTTCACAAATACATAGTAGGGAAAACAATCCATTATGCAAATTTCTATACTGTGATGTAGTTAAATATTTTATTTTCGTATAGTGTGTGTGGGTTTTTTTTTTTGTTTTGTTTTGTTTTTTATATCTTTTTATATTTTATAGAGTAATTATCTTCAGTGCATATTTATTTCTATTTTACTTTTGACAGGTAGAGAGAGAGACAGAGACAGAGACAGCTAGAGAACCGAACTGTGGGAACTCCCCAGTTCAGCACGTGGGTCCTGCCTGGGCCGGAGCCGGGATTCGATCCTCGGTCCTCGTGGCCTCAAAGCGAGCGCTCAACCCGCTGAGCCGTCCCGGCTTTCCCCGGGTTTTTTAAAGATTTATTTTATTGTTTTTGACAGAGAGAGCGAGACAGAGAAGGGGGAGGACCCAGAGCAGTCTCTGTAGTTGTGCCTCATCAGTTTTGGACATAAGTTAAATTTCACACAGGTGTGTGTGTAGGGGGGTGTGCAGAGCCAGAACCAGGAGAGGACCTCCTGCATGGGAGGCACGCCCCCCGCCCCCCCTGAGCTGGGGGCCAAACCAGGTGGGAGGTATCCCATTTGGGAAGATCACCCCAGGGAGAACTGAACTCAAGGCCACACCTGGGTTCAGCATGGTGGTCCACAGGGGCCAGGGTCAGGATTTGATCCTGGGATCCCCGGGCTGCATAGGGAGCGCTAAACCCACTGAGCCATCCCGGCATACCGCCTATAGTATTTTTGCAACCAAAAAATGTGTCATACTTTGTATTTATTCCATTTTATTTTAAAGATTTGTTTTTATTGTGTTTTTGTTTTGTTTTGTTTTTTTGACAGAGAGAGAGAGAGATACAGAGACAGAGAGAAGGGACAGGACCAAAATCTTCAATTTAACACCTTATGTTTGTGCACTCATTAAAGGTGGTATTACATATGTATAACTCACTCATCTTAGAAAAAATAGAACTGTTAAATGATTTCAAGAAACTATTCCTAATTTTTAGAAACAGTTGTACTGAATGTAGTTTGTATTTTTTAGTGAATATTAAAGCTAAACTTCGTTGCTAAGGTAAACATGAACAGACACTTGCCTTTGGCATGTGTTCTGATAACGTCTAAAATTGTCATTCATACCCTAGGTTTTCTGATTCTGTTCAAGATATGGATATATGGCATGTGCCTGTTCAGGAGATGGATAGCATAGCAATTTCATTGATGTGAGTCATTTCAATATTACTGTATTAAGCCTGGAGCTAAAGAACAAGTTGATTACAGGAGTTTACTTAGCTCATTGTCTTTTAAATAGTTGTAGGATCACCGTGTTTTGCCATTAAGAAATATTTTATGAATTTGCCAATGTTGTAATCCCAATGAATTTTTTTTCTTAATGTGCTCTGAATTTGTAGTTTATTCCACTTTTATTACTTTAATAGTTTCAATATAAGCCAATTGTTTTGGTGGTTGACATTTTTATCTGATCAAAAAGTGTAAAAAAAAAAAAAAGGTTACAAAGTATTTTATAACAGAATAAATTCATTTTACTATGTTAGAAATATCACTTATTACCTATAAAAAATTCTTAGCAGACCTTGTTAAGTACAAAAAACACTGAATTATTTTTATTTTTAAAAAGATTTATTTTCTTGTTTTTGACAAAGACAGAAGGATGAGGGCCCAGAGCAGTTTCCATAGTTGCACATCATTGATTTTTCTACATAGTTTCATTCCACAGGTGGGTGCAGGGCTGCACAGGGCAGGAACTGAGCCAGGGTCTCACCCTGGTGAGAACTGAACTGGGAGCACTCCCCAGTTCAGCATGTGGGTCCACATGGGCTGGGGCCGGTATTCGATCCTCAGTCCCCAGGACTGCAAAGCAAGCGCTTAACCCATTGCCATCCTGGCTTCCCCAGGTATTTGTCTTTCTAGGTTTGACTTATTTCACTTAGTATAATACCCTCTGGGTCCATCCATGTTGTCACTTTGATGAATTCAGACCCAACTCATATTAGCTAAAATGTTTTTTTTAGACCCTATAGGAAATTTAAAGCCATGAAAATCATTTGAATGCTATACATATCAGAGTTGCCACACAGTCTATTCTTTCACAATGTATAGGATGTAGATGGTACAGTTGCTGTCCTTCAAAAGTATACATTCTAAGAAATAGCACATATTACTCATATGGTTTATAATATGTGTGATTAGAACTCATCATAAAACAATTTCTGGAGTCATTTTCCTCCTGTTTGTTTTAAAAGGTAGATCATTAGAAAAAGGGAAATACTTATTTGGGAATGGGTGACTTGATTCAGTGGACAAGGAACATCTTTGAAGAAATCACAGAAAATGTTTTTTGGGACAGAAAGAATACAGTGTGGATTTGGGGAAGCAAAAACGAAGGAAAGCCATTCCAGGCACTGATGGACAGCATGCAAAAAGTCTACGAGTATAGGGTATATCAATTTTGCCAGTCTGTCATGCATTCCCCTTTCATCTTATAACAATATTGCACTCTAATTTTCCTAGGGAACTACCCCTCTGGCCACAGTGACTGTTCAGAGAAGGGCCTATTTTCCAGTCAGCACATATGAGTGTTAATTCTGAATTTTTTATTCTAACTGTTGAAAAAGGCTTGCTCTGAACCTTGCCTGGAGTTGCTGAGAGAACAGAATTTGAGCCTTGAGATTGCCAATAAATGGAAGAGAGAGCCAAAAAATAGAAAGAGTGAAGCCAAATTCTGATGATAGTGTTTGAACCTTTGGATTGATAACCAGGTTGTAAGTTAGTTCTATCCTTAAACTTTTCAAATTATGCAAGCTATTAAGTCTCTTATGCTTAATTTGAGTAAAATTTTAGGATACAAAATAAAGGTCCTGACTAATTCAGTGAGACTGTTCTTGATGTTGTGATGAGGCCAGAATAAATGTTGGATTAGAGAATATAAGAGCTGCCTTTTGCACATGAGAGAGACAGGCTAGTCAACACTCATTCATTCAACAAACATTTATTGACTAAAGGATTTCATCAGGTGTAGATATACAAAGAGGACCAAGACATTCCCTGCCCTCAAAGAACTCAAGGGATCAGTGGAGGAATAAATAAATAGATCTAAAGATTATTTTAATTGTCTAATAATAGCAAAACTTTTATGTGTTAGGCATTATACTAGATATATAGGGCAGGGGTCTTCAACCCTCAATCTGTAGAGCGATATGGTGAAACTAGGTTGTATAGTAGGAGGTGAGCGAGTGAAGCTTCATCTGTATTTACAGCTGCTCCCCATTGCTCACATTACAACCTGAGTTCCTCCTCCTGTTGTCAGATCAGCAGTAACATTAGATTCTCATAGGAGTGCAAGTCCTGTTGTGAACTACGTGTGTGAGGGATTCTGGGTTGAACGCTCCTTCTGAGAATCTAATGCCTGATGATCTGAGGTGGAGCTGAGGCAGTGATGCCTTAAAAGTATGCTGGAGACAATTTAAATCTCTATATGTTTTGGATTAAAATCAAGACAAAATATGCTGAGATGCCACAAAAGTACTGAAAAGCCTGTCTATTTCTATTTCCAACATCCTATCTTTGTAAAACAGGGTTTTCTGCAGTGATAGCAACCAAAATGAGACTATGAGTAGATTGGACATAAGTAACATACTTTGGGTGTCATTGTCTCCCATCACCCCCAGATGGGACCATCTAGTTATAGGAAAACAAGCTCAGGGCTCCCACTGATTCTGTATTATGGTGAGTTGTATAATTATTTTACTGTATATTATAATGTAATAATAATAGAAATAAAGCACACAGTAAATGTAATGCACTTGAATCACCCCAAAACCACTCCCTACCCTAGTCCATGGAAAAATTATCTTCCACGAAACTGGCCCCTGGTGCCTAAAAGGTTGGGGGCTGCTGATATAGAGCAGGGGTGTCAAACTGGAGGCCTATGTCAGCCTATGACATCCTAGGAACAAAGTAACTGGTGTTATAACTTTCTTCTTTGCCCACTGCACCCCTAAAAGGGGTCCTTTTTCTTTTCCGTAGACTGGTGTTAACAGTAGTCAGCTTGGTTATCCTGTGTGGCATGGGATTAGAATAATTGGGGTCCATTTAACTCAGAGAACCTCTGGGGGGAAAAAAAGCAACCTCAATTATCTGATTATCTCTAGAGCAGTGCTTCTCAAACTGTAATGTTCTTAGAATCATCTGAGGATCTTATTAAAATGCATTCTAATTCTAGGAGAAGATCCGAAATTCTGCATTTCTTATAAGTATGTTGGTAGTACCATGTTGCTGGTCCATAGACCATACTTTAACTAGCAAAGCTTTATAAAAGCACAGATCATTTTTGAAAATGTCAAAAGATTCGGTGTAATAGTACTATTCTAGGAAAAGCAGAGCATAATTAAAAAGTAATTATAACACTTATCAGCCAAGAAAATAGGAATATTTGTGTTACTGAAACCAAATAATGACCAAGTTTTTCAATCCACAGATTCAAGAGGCTCAGCAAATTTCAGAGTAGGATAAATACAAAGAAAAGCCACATCGTAATTAAACTGTAGAAAATTAAAGGGAAATAATATCTTAAAAGCAGCCATAGAAGAAACAATGTTTAAATGTATCATGAACAAAATTAATTCAAGGCCGATTTTTCAACAGAAATGATGGAAGTCAGAAGACAATATTACAACACTTTTAAGGTGCTGAAATGGAAAAGCAAAAACAAAAAACACTGCCAAGCATGAATTCTGTGTCCAGTGAGAAAATGAAGGCATAATAATAATTTTCAAACAAAACAAAACAAAAATTGTAAAAGAATTCAGGGGAAGCCAGGATGGCTCAGAGGGTTAAGTGCTCACTTTACAGCCCCGGGGTATGAGGATCAAATCCCGGCCCTGGCCCATGTGGACACATATGCTGAACTGGGGTGTGTTTACCATGATAGTTGCAAATTTATACTAATACAGTGTTCAAATTTCTTAGTATATTTTGCAAATGAGGACCAACACAGAAACAGATAATTACAGAATACCAGTTTAGCTTCTCTCAGAAAATAAAAGGAAAAAACAACTCTTGTTTCTCGTGGTTGCAAACATTCAAATTATTGTCTTGGACTAAAAATTCCAGGCATGCTCTCTGCCAGTATACAATTCTATAGGGGATACCATAGTTTACCACAGAGCACTGGTTCTCCAAGTGTGAGTCCTAGACCAGCAGCAACAGCATTACCTGTGAAATTGTTAGAAATAGGTATTAGTGGGTCTTACCCCCAACCTATTATAAGTTCTGGGGATAGGGCCTACCAGTCTGTTTTTACAAGCCCTCCAGGTCATTCTGATGTGTGTGAATGTTTTATAGGCACTACCATGGAATATAGAAAATTTCATGGTAATTATATAATTTATTAATAAACCTCCACCAAATTTAGAACATCAATCAATTTTGACAGTTCACAAACTAAGGAATTTACCTGAATTCTAAAGCTCTAAATTTGAACAGCCAGTATTTTAAAGTCTTCATTGGTAACAACTTTGCATTTGGAAGTCCTAGTGTATCTCTTACAGGTGAATGGAAAGTTTATGTCATTCCCTCCTCCCCGCATATTTTGTTTTAAACTAAAAATCTCCCTTTTACTTTTTAGGGACCATTGTGGGGTGTGGGGAAGAAGTAAAGCTTTGATCACAATATGAAAACATTTTATTGAAAGTTTTATTAAATACACTTTCAAAATTATAATAATTTCCCCCAGGAAAATTAAGGAATAAAAATTCCAGAAAATATTGGAAGATAGGACAGGGAGCATGAATAAGACTCAAAATGATAGCCTTTATCTCTGCCCATTATACATTTCAGCCTTCCTGTTTTTTTTATTTTTTATTTTTATTGGTTTTGACAGAGAGAGAGAAAGAGATACAGAGACAGAGAGAGAACTGAACTGGGGGAACTCCCCAGTTCAGCATATGGATCCGCATGGGCCGGGACCAGGATTCGATCCTCAGTCCCCGGTGCTACAAAGTGAGCGCTTAACCCACTGAGCCATCCCGGCTTCCCCCAAGCCTTCCTATTTTAAAATATGAAGGAAAACCTAGTCCAGTGACATGACAGGGTACAAGTATACCATAGTTATAGAACCAGTAATCCCTATGGGCCTTAAAGGTGTTACCTGATTGAACCAGGTCCAATTACTCAGTAATTGCCAGCCAAAAGACAACTCTTGAGATGATTTTATCAGAAGGAGATTTATTACTTGCCACCTCGAAAGGAACACACGGGTTTGCTGCCAGAGCAAGTGCGTTCCCGAACAAAGGATTAGATTTGTCTCTACTTAGGGAAACCATGCATAAATATCAAGGTTAGCTTCATCATCACATGAATAGCTAGAGGCATTCCTGTGCCTGTGCAGTTAGTAAACATGCCTGTGCAGTGAGCATCACATGTTAAAAGATGGTGGAAAAGAGTAGAATTTAGTAGTACAATGAGAAAAGTTCATGAGGAGGTCAGTAGAGGGTTCTCCAGGCCTCTGGGGAACAGTTTGAGCTGGTTAGCCCCTGGTTCTGCAAATCATCCCTGGTCTGTACCTAAATAGACACATCTGGCAATTGTCAAAGTCAGGAATGGCATAGGTGTGTAAGAGAATTTAAGTCTGAGCTCTTCTATTAAACGCTTAGCAAATCACAGGATGTGGTCAGCACACCTTATAATACTTAGGGTAATCTGAGTGGGTTTACAGGTTAATCTAAGCAAAGTTACAAATTCTAAATAAGAGTTAATGATAGGCTTCTTGCAAGGCTGTGTGTGTGTTATAAGGCTAATATTCAATAAGAATCCCTGAAGAATTCATTTAATGACGGTGGAGAATATCTCTTTAAAAATCTCTAATTTTTACTAGGATAATGGAGCTGCCTGTTAATCATGTACTTGTTTTTCAGCATTTTAAAATAATAATTTGTAGTGTTTATGTAAATATATTTATGCATGGGCTTTGAATTCAGAGAAATCTAGGTGTTATTGGTCCAAAGTCTTTGTACCCAATGCTTCGAAAGGCCAACATTCAAAACATCAGCGTTTAAGTTTACTGACCAAGAAAGCACCAACTAAGAAGATGAGGGACCTAATCCCCAAATACATCTTAAGAAAATAAGAGTTCATGCTTTTTATGTCAAGGGAAGAGGAAATAGGAGGGGCTTGTTTTTGTAAAACAGAATTTCTCTAATGGTTAGCATATCTACATGTAAGACTAAGCCAAAGCTAATTAGCCTGAAGGCTATGGAAATAACACATAGCCTAAAGGCTATGGGAACAATACTTCTTTTTAACAAAATGGAATTTTGAACAAGATGGCTTGAGCAAGATGGAGTCACAGAGACCAAGGATTTCAAATCAATAGCTTACTAGCTTTTGTAACCCATAGGCATGTTTCCTAATCTTCCTAAATGGCAGTTTCTTTATCTGTGCAATGTCTGCCTTATAATGAAGTTTTATGGATTAACCCCTTGACATACAAAGATGTCTCAGCTATGTCATGTGTTTCTTAAGCCATTATAAACATTGATGTCATTAAGATGCGCACAGATTTAATTTGAGTGCAGTTATAATGCAAATATTATCAAGAAATAATTATATAGATTCAGTGTTAGAGTACGAACTATAGAAATAATTCCTTTAAAATGTCTGTTTTCAATTTATATGAAAGTGACACTGAGGCCAAATGCAGTATTTGAGTGAAAACAGTGAGACTGATATTCAGCAAATTTTTATGGCTGACTATTCAACAGAAGATTCAAATTCAAATGAAGGTAGCCCTGTCCAGTGTAATGTTTGTAAACATGCAAGACCTACATTTACCGTATTTTCCGGCGTATAAGACGACCCCCTAATTTTACAGTTTAAACATAGGTGTAGGCCTATATTCGCTGTATAAGACTACCCCCCACTTTCGAGGCAACACCAGTTCTTTTTTTAATTAAATTTTTAATGAATGACATTTTTCGGACATACCGTAATATACCGTACATTGATACGATAAATGGAAGGTCTCTTCACAAATGGCAATGCCATGAACTTGACCGAGAAACAAGAAATCCAAAAGAGAACATTAACAATGATGGCATCATCTGGAAAGAAAATTACATGAAGAACTTGCAGAAAACGCTTGTTTGTGA
>PVKE010021820.1:0-25816 GCA_004027555.1 Craseonycteris thonglongyai
ATAAGAAAAGATAAAATACAGTCATTTGTGACAACATGGATGGACCTTGAAACCATCTTATTAAGCAAAATAGGTCAGAATGAAAGAATCAGGAAAGATATGATCTCACTTATATGTGGGTTATAAAACTGAAAGTAACTAAGAAACAAAGACTTATGGACACACGCAAAAGCTTGGTGATTACCTGAGGAAAGGGGAGGATGGGGGAGGAAGAGTGTGTGTGTGTGTGGGGGGGGGTGCTCCAGATACATGGTAATGGAAGGAGAGCTGATTCTGGGTGGTGGGCACATAATGCAATACATGGGTGATGTAACGTAGATTTGTACATCTGGAAACTATCTAATTGTTACCAACCAATGTCACCCCAATAAATTTAACAATAAAAAAAAGAAGTTACATTTTTAATCATGGATTTTTATATCATCGCAGTCACATACTTTAAAAGTCATATTCTTGAAAAATAATTACTTATAGTAAGCCAAATTACACAAATTTTCATATCTGTTTTCCTCTTGTCCTTTTATACTGATCACCTTCTCTGGAAATTCCCCTCAATTTGAAAATTGATATTGAGCTGCAACTGTATTCCCACTTCTAGGATAATAAAGAGCCGCACTTCCTAAAACCTCTCTTCTAATCTTTGTTTTTCTAAATGGTGTAACATATGTAAATAAACTTGGTAAATTATAATTACCATTTTCAGAAGCTAATAATTTTAGAGATCATATTTTCTGAATTTGAGGAATAAAACTTCTGCACTGTGTTTAAATCTGAACATGATAATCCCACTATAGCTACAATTTTCTGTTCAAATAATATATGTAACTTGCTCAAATTAACATTGTACTAAGTAAGAATCTAATATCTCAGCTTTATGAGAAGTACTGTGCTTAGAACCATGCTTCATTTCTACCAGAGGTATAAAAAAAATAATAATAACTTATGCTAATGTGTAAACTACATAGATGAGATGACTTTATTCATTGTAATGCCTGAGTAAAATAATAATATATATTATTAAACTCATTCTTAACCTCAGCAACTGGTGTTTAATCTGTACTTTACCCATTTTAATCACCTTTAATTATCTATAATGAGAAATGGTACAAAGAAGAAGGGAATTTTATTATATCAAATTTTATTATTGTCCTGGGAAAGGAATAATATCATTTTAGAAAATACATTGTTAGTATTAGACTTTTGTGTGTAGTATATACATATATGATTTAATATAAGATGTTTTAAAAAATTATAATGGCTAGATTTTTAAGTAATGAAAAATAGAATGTTGATTAGAATATTGAAGAATGCTTTCCCAGTCAAAGAGTTACAGAAAGAGAATAATTTTGTAATTTTTCAACACTCTGGTCTTCAAGTGTACAATGAGTCAAGACCACAGTTGGAATTCAACTAAATAGAGCTGATGTCCCCTCAAAGACTGAATTTGCACACACCAACCACCTCAGTAAATTATCACAATCCCAGTTAAGTCAGTACAAGTAATATCTGCATTTTATGATATTAAAATAAGAAAAGTTTTATGTAAATAACATGAAAAGTTAACCAAGCACAGTTGAACAGTCTGGTCAGCTACATCTCCGGGTAAAGGCTGCAGAAGAGATGGGGAGAAGTTTGTCCAATAGGAAAAGGGCATGTTTATAAGGGGTGGGGCTGGGGATTTTTGCATAAAAGTGATTAATCTGGACCTGTGTGCAGAGAAGCTCTAAATATTATATCAGCCATGCTTGTCTTTCCCAGTTTTTTGTTTCAACCAGTGCAAATAAATCATGCACTCTCAAATGTATATTTGTTTCACCTATTCTATCTAGTGTTATCCCTGAAAAAATGGATTAAGAAGCTCAAGGCTTATTCTTGGGTTTCTGCAAAAATTTACTAAGAGTTATAATAGTGTCTTTTACTAGTCTTTCCCTGCCCCCCATCCCTCATCATCTTCCTGGGAAGTTAAGCCCAAGAAAGTGTGGGTGTAGCTTCCAGCATAACTATATTTACCTTGTTTTCTCAGTGTTCTTTTTTAGCAATTCTGTATATTAAAAAAGGTATTTTAAAACAAATTAAGTGCATTTTTAAAGAGAAAAACTTTTATGAGGAGATGTTAAAACTCACTTTACACATTTATTCTATACTGATGCCTTAGGCCAATCAACATTAGTTTAGAAGATATAAAATTTACAAAGCCATTTTCAACAGAGATCTATCTGCCTAAATATTTTGCATGGGAATTGATCTATTAGACTTGGTTGTAATGGTAGAGACATGGGAGATTTGTAAAAATGAGTTTTGAAATCCTTGGACCTGTTCTTGAATGATAGGTAAAATGATTGATTTGATATTTGTGTATCTAGAAGCCTCTAGTTTACATTTGTGTCCAGGAAGGTTATTTATGCCATATATGTAATGCCCTTAGGCACACTGCATTAGTTTGGGGAACATGATAGATTTTAATGTGTTCTTCATAATATAAATATTTAGGAATAGTACCTAATATTTGTATTAAGTAAAGAAGATTCTGAAGTTTAAAACTCTCATGGGGGATGCCAGGATGGCTCAGTGGGTTAGGCTCTCACTTTGCAGCCCCGGGGACCAAGGATTGAATCCCGGCCCCGGACCGTGCGGACCCATGTGCTGAACTGGGGAGTTCCACCAGTTCAGTTCTCACCGGGGTGAGACCCCGGCCCAGTTCCTGCCCTGTGCAGCCCCCCTTCCACCTGTGGAATGAAACTACGGTACGTGGAAAAACCAATGATGTACAACTATGGAGACTGTTCTGGGCCTTCCCTCTTCTCTCTGTCTCTGTCTCTACATCTCTCTCTCTCGCTCTGTGAAAAACAATAAAAATAAATATTTAAAAAAAAACTCTCATGGACAATAAGAATGATTGGTGAATTGTATTTATTAACAGTCAAAAAATTCTGAATTAATTAATGCATTATCCTCCTTATGTTTGTTACAAGATCTTTATTTTAAATGTGTATTGTTTCCTTCAAGAATGATCTTAATCTCATTTAATTGAAACAAATAAGATTAGATTTTTTTTTATTTAAAAATGCATGTCTTTTATTTCTGGGTATGACAGAGTAGCTAGGATCAGATCAACCCTCTACTGAGAACATCTGTAAAAACTTATGTAACATAAAAAAATACAAACTAATGCAACTATTTGAAGGCACTAAAGAGAAGGCATGTCAGCCAGGAGATTTTTTTAAACATAATAGCTAACATGATGTTTACCAGAAAAACATTTAAAATAAAAGATACAAAAGACTACAAATGAAAGGATAAAAAAGGGTATAAAAATATTAACTACAGAAAACCTAAAGTAGAAATCTTGGTATCTGGCAAAAATTAATTCACTTAAAAAAGAATAACAAAAAGAAGGATAAAGAGTAAACATGATGTACTAGTAAAAGACATACTAGAATAAGAATGCATTTTAGGGAAAGCCAGGATGGCTCAGCGGGTAAAGCGCTTGCTTTGAAGCCCCGAGGACCGAGGATCCAATCCCGGCCCCGGCCCATGCGGACCCACATGCTGAACTGGGGTGTGCCCCCAGTTCAGTTCTTTCCAGGACTTATGTGGGAGTCTCCCGGCCCAGTTCTTGCCCTGTGCAGCCCTTTCCCTGTCTACTTTAGGTTTTCTGTAGCCTGTGGAGTGAAACTATATGGAAAACTAATGTCAACTATAAAGACTGCTCTGGGCCCTCCCCCTTCTCTCTGTCTCTCTGTCTGTTTCTCTGTCAAAAATCAATAAAATAAATCTTTAAAAAAAAAAAAGGATGCATTTTAGACACCATGAAACCAATACTTTCAAATAATACAGCTTCAGAATATTTGTAGAAATTTTGTGGTATATATGTTTATCAAGAAATATAGTTGAGGATTCTTGTATACCAGTCTCAGCTATTTGGAGCTCTAACAGACAAAAAGTAAGCAGATATATAAAAATCAGGGCGATTCAATTAGTAAGTTCTAGGTAGGGAATTCTAAATCAAAAACAAACAACAAAAAAAAAACTAGGAATACAATTTCTTTTTCAGCACATGGGAAATATTTACAAAAATTCACTACAGATTAAGCCATCAGAATAACTTCAATAAATTCCACAGACTATCATAATGACCATATTTTCTGGTCATAATGCAATAAAATTAGAAATTAATAAAAACCCAGATTTTTCAAATTCCTGTAGTGTACAAACTAAATTACATGTTGCTAAATAACCCTAGAACTAAAAAGGGAATAATGAACTGCTTAAAACTGAATGGCAATAAAACACCCCATGTCCAAATTTATTTGACACAGCTAAAGGAACACATGGAGAGATATTTATAGCTTTAAATACATTGACCTAGGAAATAGAAGTTAAAACCCACAAGTAAAACTTCAACTCCAGAAATTACAAAAATAGCAGCAAAGCAAATCCAAAGACAGATGATTGAACAAAACAATAAAGATGAAGATAAAAAAATAATAAAATAAAAATAATTTTTAAATATCAATAGTACTAACAAAATTAAAAGGTGGGTTTCTTTTTAAGTTAATAAAACTATGACAAAATTGGCCAACAATATGGAAGCTAATGGAAATAAATAAAATAGAAACAGAAAAATAAGACATAACCACAAATGATATAGATGTTTTAATGGTCAATGAAAATGTGCGAAAAGTTATATGCTAATAAATGTTAAAACCTAGACAGATAAGTTATTTTAAAAGCATTATAAAAAATCAAAATTGGAACAGAAAAATTATAAGAGTTTTCATTCATTTAACATGAGAATCAAAAAGTTCTAAGTAAAATGTAAGCTAAGTAAATCAAAGAGTGCATTAAAAATAATTAATCATGATCAAGTAGAATTTATTCTGGGAATAAGAGCATGGGTCAACTTCAAAATAGATATTAATGTGATTCTCCATATAAATAGATTAATGATAAAACTATGATTATCTCAGAAGATTTAGAAAAAATAATTTGATAAAGTCCATCTACTCATGACTGATAAACATAAAACTCTTATCTATTTGGTAATGTTTGTAAAATACAATGGTTACTGGAGAAATTGCAGATGAATTCTCTTTATGATGCAGAACAAGACAAAGGTGCTCACTTTCAACACTATTGCCTGAGTCTCAACCAATGTGAATAAAAACTAGGTAGTTTAAGAATTGGAGAGCTGTCACAGTTTGGAGATGATACTGATGATGCACCTAGAAATGCAATAGAATTTTTTATACTACTATAAATAAGGATAAAATTTAGTAAAATTGTTGGATACAAGATCACCTTAGGGAAACCTCTTTAGCCTATATATAACTGAAAGAAAATTATAAATAAAAATAAGTAACCAGTCCCAAAAGGAACAGAAATTATAAAATATCCAGAAATAACAAAAACTATACAAATAGGGGGGAAAATTTAAGAATTAAAAAAAAAACAGAAAATTATCTCAAATTGGAAATATAATCCATGCTATGGGGTTCAATAACTTCATGTTATAATAATGTCAATTTAAAATAATATTAATCTAATTCAATTCATATAAAAGTTTCTTAGATTTTTTTTTGAGGAACTCAAATAACTAAAATGTAAATGAATGAATAAAGGCACATAAATAGCTAACTTGACTTTGAATGAGAAAGGAAACTTGTCCTAGAATATATTAAACATATAAAACCAAAATTATAAAAACAGTATAGTATTGGTTTAAGAACAGAGAAATTAACCAATAGAACAAAATAAGGACTTCAGAATGAAAAAAAAAGCTTACATGTATAACAAAACTTCATTATTACAATGAAATCAGAAATAGATGTGAAAATAACCCAGTATAGTGAAAAAAAACTGACTTGTCCATTAAAATATTAATATCAACTTTAACAATATTTAAATTATATGTATTCTGTATATATAGATAGACAAATACATGTACAATTGTATTATAATATGTCATACCTAGAAAAACTTTAAAGATAAACTGTTCACTCAAAAACATAAGAAATATTTGTAAGCTTTTTTAAGTGTTTAAAATAAAGGCAGACATTATTGTAAATCCTGAAAGTCAAGTATTTTCAACTTATCCACAGAAAGAAGAAAGGATTTTGAATTTTATACTATAAACATAGGTTTTATATACAAAATATCTCTTCAAGCACATCTTCTCAAAAATGTTTGTAGCATTTATTTCTTCAATTTCTTTGCAAGGGTGACACCCTCAGTTGTTCAGGTTGTGCACTAACTAACTGGGGGCCACATCTAACTGGGTACCACTTGCATCACTACTATCTTTATTCTTTTGAAAAGTTTGTATTATAATGAAGCAATTTTATATAATAATTTTCTCTCTTTTTTTCACCAAGTAAATACATTTTGCCAGTTTTCTGGTTGATGGAAATAAAGTGCTTGACTCCAATGGGTTAAAATTTTTTTTAATTTTTATATCAAAAATTTGCAAAGTAGGAATAGGTTTAACAATTTAAAAAACACTGTTGAGGGGATACTGGGATAGCTCAATAGGTTGAGCACTTGCCTTCCAACCCCAAGTTCTGGGGATTTGAATCCCAGCCCTGGACCATGCAAACCCTTATACTGAACTGTGGAACAACTGTAGCTACTGCAATAGCTTGGTGGCGAGGCTTCTCACCTTTCATGTGGGAGGTCCCCAGTTTGGTTCCCACCTCACACGGCCCTACATCCATGTGTGTGGGATGAAACTATGTCACAAGTAATGATGTACAACTGTGGAGACTGTTCTGGGCCCTCCCCCCTTTTTCTCTCTCTCTCTCTCTCACCTTCTCTCAAAAACAAAACAAAACAACAACAACAAATATTTTGTTATATAAAACCATATATATATATATATATATATATATATATATATATATATATATATGGTTTTATATAACAAAACAAGAAATATATATTTTTTAATATATATATTTTAAATATATATATTTTTTAAAAAAACAGTGTTGAAATCATAGAGACAGAAGATGGAATAGTGGTTGCCAGGATCTGGGGGTTGGAAGAGGGGAGAATTATTTTTTAATGGGTACAGAGTTTCAGTTTTATAAGATAAAAGGAGTCCTGGAAATGGATAGTGGTTGCACAACACGATGAATGTATTTAATACCATGAACTGTAAACTTAAAAATGATTAAGATGGTAAATTTTATGCGATGTGTATTTTATCACGATTCAATGAAAAAAGAAAAATACCTTGTTGATCTAATATCTCAAGTAATCTGTGCCACTAAATAAGGAGCTGCTGTTTTTCAACATTGCTATTAGTGCCTGGACTAAATCTGACATTTCAAATTGCTATTTTTATTTTCTTCTATTTATATATACAACTGAATGGAGCTGTTGAGGACCAAAATAAAATTTACAAGAACTTTAATTATGTTCTTACATATTATGTAACAACTGAATATTTACCTTTACTAATCCATAAATATTACATAAACATAATTATGCTGATTTATTATAGTAATTGTTTTAATGGAAATGCCACTAGTATAAAAATTAATCACTGCTAAAATTAAGTATGTTAAATTGTTATAAATTCTAAGACAAAATATTTTTTCCTGATGTAACAGAGAAAATTTATTTGGAAAATCAGAATCAGAAAACAGAAAATGACAATGTATAAAAAAGGAAAATAAAAAACAGTTTTTGTTTTCAAAAAAAATTGGGAGAAATAACTGAAAGAGAAGAAATATTTGAGAGTTAATTTTTGTTAGGTAATTTCTAATATTTCTAGATATGAATTTATTTTCTAATTCTATTTCAATCGTAACAGATGAATTTCAAGGAAAACTGGATGAGGAAAACTAAGTCTCCATTAAAATCAATATTCTTTCTGCATATTTATTATATTTATATCAATTAAACAGCAGCCCCTCTCAATGACTACTGTTAACTTTAAGCATAAAATTTTAATTTTCCAAAAGACAGAGTAGGTACATTTCTGAAACATATTAAACACAAATATACTTCTAAGAATCTTATATGCGAAACTCTGGGGATTAAAAAAGAAAAGAGGAAGAATAGACTCAAGTAATAACAGTAGCATTTATCACATATTCTTAGTGAAATAAAACCAAAAGTCCATCAAAAATAATGTTAATATTCAAAATTTAAATTAAAAATATCTACTTATTAATGCTACAGAACAAGAAAGGCAAAAACCATACACATTTGTTATTGTTAAGCTTGATTCAGTTGGTAAAAAAAAATTTGTTTTGATTATTTAATACTAGAATATTCATTCAGAATACCAACAATGAAACCAAAGTATTATAATAGTTGAGTGTATAGAATTTTTTTAAAGTAAATAAAATTATAGAATATGCAATAAGTGAAATATCATGGAATAAGTTAAAAAATTATAACTATATGTATGTCATTCTCATTGCCTGTCATAAACAATGTAAAACAAATAAAATTATTGATGGAGTTAAAAGTAAATATTTCATTCTGAGAACACTTCATCCAGCAGAATAACAGGACCATGCAAACATAAAATATTTCTGTATATTTTAATACCTGACACATGAATAATAAACCCCAAAAATCTCAATACCATTCATTTTTTTTATTGCTTCCAACTACACAATGAAGTTTGAGCTTCAGTGAATTATTGCATATAGTGAATGAAAATACTGATTTAAAACACATTTATGAAGCATAAATTTTTTTAAATTTTATTGTTAAATTTATTGGGGTGACATTGATTGGTAAGAAGCATAAATTTAAAACTGTTATCAAATACACAAAGATGATTCTGTCTTATCACTAAAATTTCAGTTACAGACAGGAAGTAGCAAGCACTCTTTTACAAATTATTGATATTATTTTAAAAGTATAGACTATAGAATTTGTACTTTAGAAAACATTCTTTTTTTAATATTTATTTGCTCAGAATTAATTTGGCATAATGACAAAATATTATACACAAATGATGAAAAAGTATTGAGTACACTAATCATTTTGAATATATCAAAGAGTGAAATTATTCAAAAAAAATAAAAGCTATATATACACATTATTAGCGATTTAGTGGGCTCTGGGTTGTTCTGCCAGGAGTATCCCATCTGCTGAGGTTGGGTGGGGCGGCTGTCAGATGACCATGCTCAGCTGTTAGCCCTCTTTCTGAATTGCCTTTGCTTAAGAGACTCACCCTGTCCAAGGGCGTACCTCCTTCCTGGAGCAGCCAACACTCCAACCTCTAATCAACGTGGCATATAATGGCCAGTCTCTCTCACTCCAACTTCAGATGACTAGGAAGAACCATCCGGCTCCAGATCCCGCTGTGTGGTCAGCCAAGGCCTTGTTAAGACATGTAACAGTCCCCAAACCTGCTTCCTTCCCTTCCCTTTCCTGCCCTGCCTTTCCTTCCCTTTCCTCTCTTCGAAAGGTGTTAATGATCACCAATAAATGTCTGGATTTTAATCTGTATCGCAGAGTCTGCTTAGTTAAGGAACCAAAACTAACACATATGCTAAACAAATGATCACCCTCTGACATCAACAACTTCTCCAATGTAGAAAATATGAGGGATACAAAGGAGGAAGAAAACTCAATCCTCCTGCAAATCTGATGATCAGCCTATATATGTTACAACAATATCATCGTTAAAGGAAAAGTTTAAAAAACTGAAAGAATGTCATGCCCTTTTTCACATTCCAGGTGACCTGTGAAACTTGAAGAATTAAAGTGAGTCTGAGCTATTGCAACTATGTAAATAAAAACAGGCAACTTAAGTTGATTAACTTAGGAAGGAATGCATATTTATGAGACATTGAATGTATAAGAAATAAACAACCTTTAAGTTGTTTTTTTAAACTCTAATATGATGCTAGTTGAAGTATTACAGTATATTTAGAGCAAGAAGTTACATGACATATTTGTGAATACTTCAAAGCTCTCAGGTTATATTTAACTTAATCAGTGGAAGATGTAGCTTCTCAGAATTAAAATGTATTAGGAATTATGCAAGTTCTACTATAACTTTACAAGAAAGAAAATTGTATTAATTATGTTATATCTGATGTTTATGACTTTAGATATTAGAGCAAGTAAACTTTGAAAATGGCTTAAGGACTTTTATTGCTATGAAAGTAAGATATGTAACTTTTATAACAAATTGTAACATTCAAAGACTTTGAATGCCTAATTATTATGACTTAAATTTTGCATTTTAAGATAAGCTTGTGTTTAATCGTTTGATCTGTGTAATTCATACATAATAATATAGTTATTATTGATAAGTAATATATCAACATTTTTGGTACTTTTGAGCGAGTAGTGAGTGAACTTGCTAGTTACTATGAGTATTTGAGAAGGTTTTTTGTTTTTTTTTAAAGGGCTAACCATAAATTCTATACAAATAAACTAAACTGGTTAAATCTTTAAAAGATAAAAAAATAATCCCCACAAATCATCACAACTCCAAGCCTTCAGTTTGTATCAGATTTTATTCTGATCTGTATCTGACTTTGTTCTGATACAAGATGTCCCAGAAGTTGAGATAATTATTTGTAATGGATTGTTATTCTATAAAGCATAGTAGCTCTAGATATTTCATTCACATAGTCATCACACATTTTTCAGCACTGTGTTAGGTATCTATTGCTGCATAATAAATTACTACAAAACATAGCTGCTTAAATCAATGAGTACGTAATACCAAACATGGTTTCTAAGACTCAGCATACAAGAGCACCTTACCTGGGTGGTTCTGAGTCAGGGTCTCTCAGGAGGCTGCAGTCAAGCTGTCAGCCTGGTCCATACTCTTCTCAAAGCTCAACCTAGGCTAGAGAAGTCACCTCTAAGCTCACTCACATAGTTGTGGTCAGACCTTGGCTCATGGCCATGTGGGCCTCTCCGTAGGACCCCTCACAGCATGGCAGCTGGCTTTCCACAGAGAAGAACAAAAGGACGAGAGCATCCCAGAGCAGTGGCAATACTTTATAACCTAATCCCAGTGTGATATACCGTCACTTCTACACATATCAACTCCGCCATATGCAGGAGAGGACTAACGAGGATGCAGATACCGGGAGGCGGGGATCAGTGTGGGCCATCCAGCAGGTTGGTTCATATGAGCACCTTCTATTGGCTAAGAAATGCACTAGGCATTAAGAGGAAAACAGACATGAATCCTTCTTCCATAAGACTTCCGTTCTGAAAACAAAACTGGCCCTAAACAATAATGTTTCTACAATTATAAAACCTGCCTGAAAGAATGAGCTCATGGTGCTGTAGGCAAGTATAAAAGGAATCAATGAAGGCTTCTCTGGGGAAGTGTCACTTCAGCTAAGCCTGTAGGATGAGTGGGAGTAGCTGGGTGAAAAGCCTTAAAAGCAATAAGGGGAGGTTTAGTTTTCAGAAAAGACAGTGGATGAAATAGGCTTCAAAACTGAGAGAATGTAGAAGGAAAGCAAATATGCTCCTCTTTAGAAAAATACAGAATCAGATATATGTTTTTCCACTAAGAGTGGATGTCTTTTTTCTGAACAGTAAATAACTTGGTAGCTAGATTTTGAAGGCTGAGAGATAGTCTAAAAACAGCTATATGTCTGATTTGACAAAAATTGCTAGTCTTTCTTTTTTTTTTTTAATTATTTTATTGTTTTTGACAGAGAGAGACAGAGGCAGAGAGAAGGGGGAGGGCCCAGAACAGTCTCCATCGTTGTATGTCTTCAGTTTTTGATATGGTTTCATTCCACAGGTGGTCATGGGGCCGTACTGGACAGAAACCAGGCAGGGCCTCCTGCATGGGAAGCACATCCCAGTTCAGCATGTGGGTCCACACCGGCCAGGGTCAAGAATCAATCCTTGGATTCTGGGGCCACAAGACAAGTGCTTAACCTGCTGAGCCATCCCGGCTTCACCAAAACTTGCTATCTAAGCTCTTGACACCCAAGGACAAAGTTAGTGTTTTCCTAATAAAAATAAACCTGTTAATTTACTTTCTTGTTACTTACATTAAAGCCTTTGATGTAACTAGTTGTTTATACTGCTTGTGAGAAACACTGTTTAATTACTTGAGTCATAAAACAACAGCTATTGTGAAAATTAACGATGAGTTAAAAGCTGTAACTGTTGTAAATGATTCGCAAGTAAGCTTACTAAGCCTTTCCTAAAGGTGTATTTTACTGAAGGCTATAAAAACTCAATTCGTACGTTATTAAAAGAGCTATCCTATGGTTAATTCTGTTCTTAACGCAGTAGAAAATTTTTAATAAGGTGATTTGTAAAACATTTTTGTTCCCCCCACAAAAATGAGACTTGATGCTGGGGAGAGAAAAAACAAAAAGATAAGAAAAAATTCCTTCTCTGCTTTATTAATCTTAGCAATTTTTCATATTATTATTATATTTGTTAAAATAGATAACTGACCTGACCTCTCCACTAGCATGAATGAATATTCTGGGGAGGGGGGGGATGTGTTTGTGTGTGTGTGTGTGTGTGTGTGTGTGTGCGTGTGTGCGTGTGTGTGTGTGTGTGTATGTGTGTGGTTTTCGAAGTACAGTCCCATGCCACCAGCAGCTACTTCATCCAGGAATTTGTTAGAAACATGAATTCTCAGGTTCACCCCAAAGCCATTGAATCAGAAACTTGGGTGGGTGGGGTGGGGCAGAGCCCAGAAGCCTGGATTTGAACAGGCAAGGTGATTCTAATGGACTGAAGTTTGAGAACCAGTGAGATACAATATCATTCATTATTGTCAAGTCTTTGTTATCATTTCTGTGAGTAATTGGGGCTGACAGGCTTCTGTTTTGAAAATGGGATTCAGGAGTTAACCAACCCTAACACAATGAGCTCCACAGGCTGTTCCTATCCACCTCTTAAAGTTACAGGATGTAAAATCAAGAGCAGAGATCCATTGGTAACAGGATTATTTACAGATCTCCCAAGCCTTCCACAAATTTACCATTAAATCTGGGGATGACACCCTTTCTAGCACACTGTGATTTAATCAATAATTTTAGCTTTGGAAAACAGAACAAATGGAGTACAAAAGAGAATCCAATAGACTGACAGCCAGGCATTCTGGACAGACTGTAAATCTGACTCTGAAGTGGGATGACTCTGTGTGGCTTAACCTCCAAAGGCCTCAATTTCCTCATGTAAAATGAAGGTTTCACCAGTGTTACTTTCAGTTTTCAACATATTATACCTTTAAAAAAATTGTCCCTCTTGCATGTAATTTAAGTATTCCTTCAGAAGTATATCACAGCTAGGATGAGGAACCAGCCTGGTCCCCTAGGACTTCCTGGTTTCAGCTCCGGAAGCCCCTCATCCAGAGAACCCCCAAGTCCCAGACAAACTGGGACAGTGGGTCACCTATGTACATGAGTTGGTGAAATGGCACCTAGTTGCTGAAGAAATTTGATTTGATTCTGAGTTTATACCAAATTTGTATCAATTTTTGTAAGGGATTTCAGATTTTAAGGGAGGTTTTTAAAGTTTCGAGATTGAATTAATATTAAGGACAGTCCAGCATTAATCCTTCTAGGATCAATATATAAACACAAATATAACAAAATCATATTTAGGTTTGGTAATGGCAAAGTGACTTTATTCTACTACTTTTCCAGCCATTCAAGAAAGCAAGGCCTCTTATCTCATGACGCACAGCAATCAGGGTGTCTGACCAGCCTGGCATGTTCGACTTCCCTGGTTTTTGTTCTGAGGTCCAGGGTCTCAGGGATAGTTGGTCACTCTACTGGGATGCTTGACTGCTGAGTCATATGATCTTTTTTTGAATTATCTTTTAGTTTTGGGGTGATTTTTTTTCAGTTGAGTAATAGGATCTTTAGCTTTACATTAAAAGTTCTCTTCTCTTTTTTCATTTGTTCCCCTGGTTTAGTAGTGTTTAAACAAGTTGGAATCAAAATTTTCAAACACTGTAATTTTTAAAAATGATCTTGTGACTATTCATCTTGGTCATAATTTTTGGTTCCAATCAAAAATCAAAAAGTAATTCCCAGGGAAAAAGGAAGAAACAGATACAAGCACTTTGGCCCACCTGCAAAATGTCCCAGCAGCCGGCCTCACCTGTCAGGTGAGCTTACTGTCACGAGAGGAGGGTAAGGGACCGCAGCTCTCAGAACTGGCGATGGTTCTTAGAGCTGGCCCATCCTGGATGGTCTGCTTAAAGCTTTTATTTCTTAATTCAAGCACTGATAGCCAGATGCCACACACATGGACTTCAGCAGTAAAATTCTCCGTTCCGTGGTTGGGGGGTGACCACATTATTATGGCCAAGTGTCCCTTCATGGGTTTTATTGTGGCAGATGGCAGCTATTTATTTCTACTTCTGGTAGTATCTGAACATGAGTATGCATGTATTTCTTTTTCATATACTCTGACCATATATATAACTTCCTGAATTCAATTTCCAATTATTCATAATCTTCAGACTGTTTTCAACTTTCACCATCAACCCTTTAAAATCAATAATAGAATCATAGAAGTGTTTTGTGATTCAGGAGGAGATTCTGATAGTGGGTAATTTCTTCACAAACTGCATTTTCTCATAACACTATACCAAGTGCTAAATATTTTTAGCGAGGTGCCATTTCAATTATGCCAGTTTAATGAGTCATCTGATTTAAATGGCATAACTGATCACCGGCATGGTAGAAATAACATTTAATTCAGAAGATGAGTTTTTATCCCCATTTTGCAGGCCTTTGGCTAGTTGTCACTGGCAATTCCTTTTATCCTGATGGCTTTCGGCCGATTATACATAAACTGGTAAGAATAATATTTGCTTTTAAGCTTGGATAGTATAAACTGAAGGCAGTATGTATACCAGGAATGGTATAAACAGTAGAAAATTACCAAATTTTAGAATGACATAAGGCAATGAAATTTCAGATTACTTTAGAAATATTTGATGAGTTTTCCAAAATTTAGTTAATTGACTATACTTCAAAATTGTTCCTACAATAATAAAATTATACTGTCAACTCAGACAAAATATTCCTATGCGGAGATCTCTTCTAAATAGCCTGCCTGGGGGAATTTCACTCAATGAAAATCCTGTTAGGTCTGCTCATGTCTCATTTTCTCCACTGTCGTGTTTTTGGCCTTCAGTAACCTAACTGCTTTCTCTTTGTTTCTGGTTAAAGCTTCCATTTGAAGGCACATCAAACCATGTTTTCACCTGGTAGGAAGGAGGCTTTTCCAAGCACTCACTATGACTGAAAACAACTAGTCTACCACTACTCTCTGTTGCTATGGAACAAAGCCTGAGCTTAATGTGAAGTTTTTCTCACTCTCTGGATATGGTAAACTAGAACTTGAGAAGTTTCTCTTGGGGCTAGCCTCAGTTGAGAAGGAGTAAATAGTCAGGTATGTATGGCTGACTACTCCTCAAGAACTATAGCATCTCCAGGGATCCTCTGCACCAAATAGGTAATCCATCCTTGACTTCTGCTATCCTGTGTGTCTCCACTCACAATTCAAATTCCAGGCAGAGGGAATGTGATTGGCCTGGCTGGCATCACATGATCACTACTGAGGTGGAAGACTGTAGCAGGCAGCCTTACGTGAATCATGGTGTGGTTGTGTGTGTGTGTGCGCGCGGGGGGTTGGGGGGGGGGGTTGTTCAGTTACTAGAACCTAGGCTGGGCTAGGGAGAATAGAGTGGAGAAGTTTTATCAATATCCATGTGTCCACTTGCCATCTTCAGATTCTCTATGTAACAGAACATGGGGAAAGAGACAAGTATTCCTTGCAGAGCCAACCTTTTGGGACATCTTGGATCTCAAACCTTACTCTTGAAGCACTTTCTAAAGAAAAGTCATCCTCCTCATTTCCTTCACGGATTCCTTAATTTTAATAGGAAAAGCAAGAGGAAAAACTTGTGAATTTAAACAGACAAACAGAAAAAAAGAAACAACAACATGGATAATCTTCACAGAAGACAGAGGCTAAGAAAGAGGAAAGTTAACACACAGAAAAATTGGGAGGGCACAGATTCTGGTTCAATAGGTCTTGGGATAAGCAAGACCTATTCTGCTTTCTAACAAGTAGCAAAGAGTTCAGATAACTTAATGCAGACTCTTCAGCTATGGATCAACCCAGTTCAACTTCTCAAAAACATCAGCACAGCCCTTTGAATTAAAGAGATCCTGGTTGAAGACAGGCTATGAAATACAAAGCATTGCTCATTCCCAGAGCTCAGAAGAATCCCATATGGAGACCCTCTCTATGGTTAGGACAGACAGCCTGCCTAGGGGAATAGTCACTCAGGCTAGAAAAGATGGGCAACTGGTTATATAGATTCCCACCTTTAATTGAAACAGTAGGGAAAGAAAGATTGGTCAGGGACCTAACAAGCCAAACTCATAACTTTCAGATACAGACCAGGCCCTGATGATCTTCAAACCAAATTTCCTATTCAATTTGAATATAAAAGGTAAACAATTGGCTGTTGGTAGGACTTAATAGAACCCTACCATTTAGTTTGGATCTTACCATCTTGTTTCTGGTCTTCTGCTGCCCCAAACTTGCTTCTCCATTACCGGGTTAGCATGATGGGAAACTGGAAAATGAAGTGACTTGTCAAAGGTCACAGTGGCGGAAGTGTCAGTCCTGGAAATTAAACTACCCTATTCTGTGTCCACCCTGCATTTCTCTCCTACTCCCTGCTCCTGCCGTGCACTGTGCCACAGCTTAAATGTGGCCAGAGACACAACTTCTGGCTTTTGACATACATGGAAAAGAAATTCTATTTTAGTAGTCGCTAATAAAACCATTGTTAGTAGTCACCAATAAAGTATTTTGTTTTTATAGTCATTAAGAAAAGAAATGAAAAAAAAAAAAAAGAAAAATTGTGAGGGGAGAAAAATTGAAGAGGACGGATACGGTAGTATTTGTTTCCATATCAAAATAAGAAGTGACTCTTCAGCTGAGATGGAGGTGTGATGAAGCAAACAGAAGATTTGCAAGACTATCTGTTTTCAACTAGAAGAGGTCATTAAGCCATTGTCTAAGAGTTAGAATGTCTTGAGCAACCAAGTTAGAAACATGCATTTTAATGAGCCTGATTATCTGCAAGCACCAAATGGTTAGTTGAAATCTGGATTTATGATTGAAATGATTTCTGTTTACTTTGTTTCTGATTACAAAGTTAATATGTGTTCACCCGTAAAAAGTTCAGAAAATACCAAGAAACAAAACAAGAAAAAAATCTTGATAATATTGTTGTATACCACAATTGTATAACAAGAATTTTGTTGTATATCAAGAATTTTTTCTATGCATATGTGCAAATATGATTTAGAATATCAGTTTTTATTTTAATGAAACAATATATGTTCACTGTCAAAAGTTATAAAATATCAAAACATAGAATAAAATGGATAACACTCATAATCAAATACTTAATGTGTACCTGTATAGATACATTTTTCTCAAATAAAAATAGCATGATGATGCTTTATAGAATCATTCTGCTTTATAACCTACTTTTCATATTTAAAGATATCATTTCACTTTATAAAATATTATCCATCTCTGCCCTTGTGATAATTTTTCCCCAGGGGACATTTGTCAATATTTGCAGACATTTTTGCTTGTCACAAGTAAGACCAAGGGTACTATTGGACTCTAGCAGATAGAGGCCAAGGACATTATTATACATCCTATGGGTCAGAGCTCCCCACCCTGCAACACAAAAGAATTACCCACTCAAATGTCAATAGCACCAAGGACGAGAACCCTGTCCTATTCCCTAAGGTCTCCTCCTCTTTGCAAATATAAGGGATTAGAGGAATAATTCAGGTACAGTAGCAAACTGTCAGGATCCCTATATTCCCAATCCAGCTCACTCATACTCAAGAATCCCTCTTTCTTCCAGCCAAAGAGCAAACTTGGCAGAGATACTGATGGGTGGAGTGCAGAAAGCCTCCCCAAAATCTTCTAGCACATGTTTTCTTACACTGGATTCCTGGAAGGACCAACAGACCTGAAACCTCTGAGACATTTTCACACTTGGATGTTACATTGACAAACATAGCTGACTCTATGAACCCCTTTTCTTCTTCCTCCTTTGGACTCCACTTAGGATGTCACCCACTCTTTACTCTTTGCCACACACTCATTCCATCAATTTCTGAGCTCCAATAGGATATGAAGACCCACCTTCTTGTATGATCACGGCATGTCGAGAAGGTTTGAGGACCGTCCTAGGGTGTCTTGTTTGGTCCCTGAGCTGTTCTTTCTTGGCAATAACCCTAATTATCAGGTGGTTTTCTTCCAAGCCTGTGTCACTCATATTACACTTCAGGAATCTGAACTTTATAAAACACTACAAGTTTACTTGTTGTTGTATCTTACAGCTAATAAAGCAAGCTTGTCCAACCTGTGGCCCAGGAGGTTTGAATGTGGCCCAACACAAATTCATAAACTTTCTTTAAAAATTATGAGATATTTCCACAACTTTATTTTTAAAGCTCATCAGCTATTGTTAATGTTAGTGTATTTTGTGTGCAGCCCAAGGTAATTCTTCTTCTGATGTGGCCCAAGACAATCCTTCTCCTAAGGGAAGCCAAAAGGCTGCAAACCCCTATAATGGAGGTAAATTGGCCTCCATTTTCTTTTCTTTTTTAATGCAAGACTCTTTTCTTATTTCTGGCAGGCTATCTCATTGTTATTTCTTACTATACCCCATCAATTTTCATAGCAAAACAGAATTCCATTATATAGGTGGATTAACACTGAAGTAATCTCTCAGTAGTAAATATACCTGATATTCTGTTGGTTTTTTTTACTATTATGAACATTTTAACAAGAATTCGCTCCATGAAGCTTTACATAACATCTTATTATTTATTTATGATGAATTACTAATTCAAAGACTATGCTTACTTTTTAGTTACAACAATACACAGTATAGTTTTAAAAACATACAGTATAATCTTGTATATAGTATGGTTATAACAATATACGGTATACTTGTAACAATGTACAGTCCCATCAAAGTTGTATGAAATTTTCCTGTTCCCCACGTTCTCTTCTACTCTGAGATTTATCAGTCTTGTAAATCTTTGCAAATCATTTGATTGCTAATGTGAATGTGCATAGTTTCAATATTTATGGCCATCTGTATTTTTTGTAAATTTAAAAGATTTTGCTATTTGGTATTTATTTTTTAAATTTATAAAACTTCTTTGTCTTAAATAGACAAATATTTTTTAATTATTTTTTAAAGATTTATTTTATTGTTTTTGACAGACAGAGACAGAGAGAGACAGAGAGAAGGGGGAGAGCCCAAAGCAGTCTCCATAGTTCTACATCATCAGTTTTTGACACAGTTTCATTCCACACAGGTGAGCGGGGGCCATGCAGGGCAGGAACTGGACTGTGGGCCTCCCACATGGAAGGCACGCCCCCTCAAATCAAGGGCCAAACTGGGGGGTAAGAACTGAACTGAGGGCCTCCCACAGGGGAAGCACACCCCAATTCAAAGAACACCCCAGTTCAACATATGGGTTCACATGTGTCCGGGCCAGGATTCAATCCTTGGTCCCCGGGGCTGTAAAACCAGCATTCACCCTGCTGACCCACCCCGGCTTCTCCTCAAAATTATTTTTAAACTCTACTTTATGATGTGTTTTTTCTGAAGAAAAGTTAAAGTTTGGAAGCCAGGTCTACCAATCTTTTGTTTTATAGTTTTTAGATTTTGTGTTTGATATAGGCTTAAAACTGGCTTTAAGATTTTGTATTTATTTTTCTAGGCTTTGTTTTGTTTTCCTTTCTTTGATTTTATGATTGCCACTTGTCTATTATTTAAGAACACTATTTTTCCTCTTGACTTCAACTGGCCCTTTCTTTATCATTGATGTGACTAAATACTATGCCAACTAACATGTTGTTATATAATAGGCAAGTCTTTTTTTTATTACCCTTCTTTTTAATATTTCATAAGTTTAGTTTCCTCTGAGTGCCCTTCATGCAAAACAAAAACAGAAAGTAAATAAACAAAGTCAAAAGAAAAAAAAAACTCCATTGATTTCTCTGAAAAGTGAGTTCAAATTTTGATACATTTTGTGAGAAACGGACATCTTTACAATATTGAGTTTTCTTAACCAACGCTTCTATTTAAATATTATAAATTAAAAATTATTAAATTTTAAAAACCGTTCCAATGATTAAAAATCATCATAACTATACAATGCTATAATTCATCTATTGTTTAAGAAAGGGAAGTAAATTCTGGTGGTAAATGCCCTCATATGCCTCCAGTGTGCCCCACTGCCTCCCAGCCTCACTTGCCTTTCTGCCCTCTTGTCCCAGCGTTCCCTGTGACAACGCACTCGGTCACATCCACTCTCTGCTGGTCCTGCTTTCTGAGAAACACAGACTAAGACAATAAAAACCCAGTGGGAAAAAAAGAGTAAAGGACTTGAAAGGGCACTTTGCAGTAGAGAAATCTCAAACCACCCGTAAACCAGTTAGGTACCAATAGCTCTAAAAACAATAAATCTCTACAATACTTCACTAATATTATCAAGGAAACGCATCCTGAAACCATCCTGAGATATCTTTATAAAGTCACCAGATGACAAACTCTAACAAGTGTGGGTAAGGAAGCAGAACCTCTGTCTTACATTGTCATTAACACCGTCAACTGATACAAGCCCTTTAGAAAATGGTTAAACATTACTCAGAAAAGTGGGAAATGTTCATAAACCTGCAATCCCACCATTTGGTATATATATATATGGTGTATATATATGGTATATATATATGGTAATATGTATTTTGAGTTAATCTCCTGACATACACAGGATAGCGTTTTGGTCTATATGGTATATATACACCATATATATATATATATATATATATATATATATATATATATATATATATATTCTACGTATATATATATATATGGTGTGTGTGTATGTATATATATATATCATATATAGAGAGAAATGGTGTGTGTGTGTATATATATATGGTTTCCACAGCAGAATTATTTGGATGCTATATATTGGAAACCGTCTATATGTTCCTCAACACTGAATGAAGATGTAAATAGTAGTGCATTCACACAATAGAACACTATTCAGTAGTGAAAATGAATGAACTACAACCATATCCCACATATGGACAAATTTTACTACCATAGTGGTATGTGAAAGAAAAGACAAAAGAATACACATAATAAATTTGCATAAAGTTTAAAAACAAAACAAAGTAATATTTTTAGGTGTACATATATAGATGATAAACTATCTTAAGAAGTAAAACAATGATTATCATAAAAGGTGGGATAATGGCTATTCTTAAGGGAAGTAAGGGAGAATGCACATACACTCAAGGACAGACATGGGGCTTATAACTATTGGCAAGATTCCTTATTCTCATTCTAAGCAATAGCAGTATGTGTTCATTTTACATACTTTGCTATATGTGTGCTATATTTCACAATTTTTACTGAGAAAATAAAGTATCCAGCCCACCACAGTTTTCCCTAAGTATCTCATCCGATGTAAGACATCTGTTCTATCCACCTTCTTCTTCACACATAGAGTCAGACTTTTCAATCTAATATAGAAAATGAGACAACGCCAAAAATAATTAATGCACAATTCTTTGGAGAGTGCATGCATGTTTTAAATAAAGACAATGGGTTGGGGGCTCAAATCTCCAAAGAAAGTACCGTCTCAGCCCATAAATTTTTCAGATTTGGGGGCACACAAGATATTTTGAGCAGCATCACTCCTTTCAGTGAAAAGGCTGTGTGAGGGCTTTGACTCAAGTAAATCAGTCACTTGGCTTCTGTGGGGTTTTTTTCAGGAGCCCAGGGAAGGCCTCAGGGAGTTCAAAGACCTGCCTCCCCCAGAGGCAATTTTGGAATCTTAGCCGTTTTCTATCAGGTTAAATTTATCCATGGCTTGGACTAGATGAGTCAAAATATTTTTTTGCTTCCAATATATATGGAAAAAGCCACAGGTTTTATTTTCATTGCAAGCAACAGAAGCTGCATAAAACAGAAAAGGGGTTCATGAAAACAATATTGGGCATCTCATAGAGTCATTGAGAGGAACAGAAAGCCATACCCAAGCTAATCTTCCAAAAAACAATGTCCAAAACCGTGCAGAAGAGCTGACCTGTGGAGGAATCAAGAACAACCACCACCTATGTTGCCACTCCTAAGATAGAGGCTCAGGCTTATAACCGTGGCCACCCAAAAGCTGGAGGACTCTGCTGTCACCATGCTGAAGTCCATCTGGCACTTCCTTCTCAAGTTGCTCTCCCAAACTAAGGTCTCACATTCGAAGTGTCTAATTGGTGGAATTGAGGTTACACAGTACACTAGCTACAAGGGAAGCCGAGGATGAATTTTCTGGGTTCTACTGATGCACTGGGCAGCTAGAAATCATGCCCAAAGTCTACCTCAGGATATGT
This sequence comes from Craseonycteris thonglongyai, assembly GCA_004027555.1. Lineage (NCBI taxonomy): Eukaryota > Metazoa > Chordata > Mammalia > Chiroptera > Craseonycteridae > Craseonycteris > Craseonycteris thonglongyai. The sequence goes on from PVKE010021820.1 coordinate 22,456, forward strand.
ATCCATGCTCTTTTACTTAGGAATCTTTCTATCTGCTCTAACTTATGGAATAACAAAAATTCAGTTACTGCCAATGTCTAAGTACATGATTGATGATATTTTTAACTCTCCAGAAAAAAACATGAAATTTCACCATCTGTTTGGCTCCTTTGTCCCTTGTGGGCAACAAATTTCTCAATGTCCCCATGATTCAGAGGCGTCAGAGGTGAGGTCTTTTCCTGAGTCTGCAACATACTTTATATCCATTTTCCTGTCACGTAGAAGAGGGTTCTTAACCAGAAATGTCCGATTCCACCTTGTTGAGGGATGTGGTTGGCATACAAGACCTCTGTAGTGGTGGAAACGCACCTTTAGGTGGTTCTAAAATCTGGAGTCTCAAGATGAGGGTGGTGACGAACAGTCACGGGCCGAATTGGATGCCAATTTTGTGGCTGGCAGCCATACCCCTCCCTCACAAGCTGTTGTGTTCTGAAGCTGTCTTGCAACAATTTCTGAAGGGATTTAAGAGTGTAAGAGGCAGGCTCCTTTTTTCTTTATTCTGGTTAGTAATTTTAAGACATTTTCTTTCTACACCAGGGCCTTCAGCCCAGAGGACATCATCTTCACACATTTAAAATCTATTTTACATTGGAACTGAAGATACCTGGTGGGAGTGAGGAAAGACATGGCCAGGAAAAGAGAGAACGCTGTGGGGATTTTTTTTTTTTTTTTACTGAAACAATTGAAAGCAATTTCCCCAGGTTTTTTTATTTTTATTTTTTTGGTATATTACTATTATTGTTACTAGATTATTACTTTTTTACCCCAGAAACTGGAGCTCAGAGGTCATTATCAATCCAAATTTCTAAAAAGCTTTCATAATATGTCTTCATACATGTGGGGAAATTTTGTTTTATTGCCTGTTTTAACTTTCAAAGTACTTAAGGCAAAAGCTTTGAGTTTTATGGGCTCCTTACATTCATTCTGTCATGTTTGATTTATAGGGATGGTTGGCTCAGGGTGGGCTTAAATGGGTGGTTGAGAGTACTTGGGGAATAAACAAACCTTTATATGCAGAGCAAGAAGACACTTGGTAATGATGAGATTAGGGAAGGACTGGATGCAATATGGTAGAAAGGCTGATGGAATTAGCATTTCGAGAGAACATATGGGTATTTTGTTGCTCATTTTCCTCAGAGAGAATCTCTCCTTTTCCCTTTTTCAGAACATTGAGATTGAACATCAGTGTCTATTGGAAGTTACAAAGAAAAGGGCTTTGTTTGAGACATTGGAACTCCACTCTCATGTTCCTAAAAATACATATTGAGCCATTCAGGCTCCAGGAGAAACGAGAAAATGTGTTCCCTAAAGAGGTCATTCATGAAATAGGAGCTGGAAGCTGGTAGAAGCTTCTGCCCTGGAGACTTATAAGAAAAGGCAGCTACCAAATGAACCAATAACTTGATTAGTGGAACATGAAGAGTTCAACAATATATTTTATAATATATGGGAATTTAATAAATTATAAAGCTATCATTCCAGTTCCCTGGGAAAAGATGGATGTTTTAGTTAATTCAATTGGCCCAACTGCCTATCCATCTGGAAGAAATAAAAGTAGATTCTTTCCTCACACCATATGGACACAAAAATACATACAGATTAAAGATCTAATATTGTGCGTAACTTAAGGGTGGGTGAAAATGTCTTCTTATGTAACACCAAAAACTAGACATGACAAAAGAAGAATTTGACCAAAGTACATCAAAATGAAAACTGTATAGCAAAGATTCCATAAATAATTTTTAATAATAGACTGAGAGAAATATTTTGCCACCCATATGGTTAATATTTCTGATATATTAAAAACTACAATATATTGGTAAGTAAAATATAAAATTGAGCAAAAAAGATTCAGTACACTGACTAAAATATGGAAAACAATTCTCATTATCACTGTAGTTTGGAAAATTAAAATAACAGTGAAATGTAAATTTTCACAAGGAAAAAAGCAAGTTATGGCTTTTTAAATTACATTTATAGTATAGTATCTTTTCCAGAAAGTAAGAAAGATGGAAGGAAGGAAAGAAGAAAGGTAGGGAGGGATGGAGGAAGGACAGCCGTGTGTGTGTGTGTGTGTGTGTGTGTGTGTTTTAAATGGTACTCAACAAAATATTAAATTCATCAGGGTTAGGAGAAGATAATGAGCAAAAATAAAACAAATTAATTTTGCACTTATACATCTTTGTAGTGGTTTACTTATCCTAATTAGGATTCATTACTTTTGTGGTTTTTTTAGACTACAGGCACCCTGCACTTACATTATTTGAATAATGCTTTGCCCACTTTGTAGAATTAATGTCAGGGAAGGGTTAAGTGCTGTTTAGAAAATAAGAGCCCCTGTTTTATCCTAAAGTGGTCAACCATGAGCTGTAGAGATTGGACCAGTGGCTCTCCCTAGGTCTTTATTTACCTTCATGGTAAATAAGGCAATTTTACCAACAATAAAGCACTGCCTTAAAATAAAATGGGTAATTGACAATTGTGATGAATTAGTACAATAAAGAGTCAAGTCAATTGATTTACTATGTTGTGCCATTCATTGAGATAAAGACATTTTCATTGTCAAAAAAATACTTTCACATAATAAATTCTTGCTTATACATAGGGTAAAATACCAGTTTACAGCTAAGGTTCAGGAAATATTACTGTATTTCTTTCAAACCAAAGTAATTTTGCCCTGATTTCTTCCATCACATGAGGGTGTTCAGACATTCTACTTCTATTATGAGTGGAACCTGTCCAAAGTCCAACCAGACATCTGGGAAATTACAAGGTGACAAGTACTGTAACTAAGTATGGGGAAGAAGGCTTGGAATTGGAGACAGATATGGGTGGAGATTGGCCTTTTACTTTCAACATGATGTTGGCATGTTGATGCAACTCTCTGCACCTTGATTGCTCATCTATAAAATAAGATTGATATCATTTGTCTAGTATGACTCACAGAGGTGTCATGGGATCATGGTCTCTAATTCATACCCCAGTGCCTTCATGATACTGTTTAAATGACCCATTCTGAGACTTATGGTGATCTAGGACTTGGCTGAATGACTACCAAATGGACTATATGAGGAAAGCTAAGTCTTTGAGAGAATAATGTGTTTACAATTAAGAGACCTTTGAGAAATGAGCAGAGGTGGAGGAGAGGGATGATAAGGGTGATCTGGAATCAGGTCTCAGAAAGTTAAATCAGCAGAAGACTCTACAGACCTTCCTTGGAACCTAAGACCTTTTAATATCTAGGTCAGTGCTTCCTCCAATAAAACTGCTGTAGGGAATAGTTTATCCTTTAGAAAGAAAAAATTATAAATAAAATTATCTT